>JARHVA010002602.1:0-137500 GCA_037957365.1 Torreya grandis
ATATGATCCTTATGTCTCTCTTAAGCAACGTAAAAGTGACTTAGGTTATTAAGGATGATTCATAAAGCTAGACATATGAATCCTCAAAAAAATTCCAAAAAATGTAAGTGAATTATGTTAGTAAACTTTACCTAGGATCCCAAGGTTCCATGAAAATCTTGACAACCATACCAAGAAAAAGAAAGTGACCTCTTGGGTTGAAAACAAGCATTCTGTGAGGATGAGCAAGATTAAGGTCATTAGGTGCATGCTTTGAGTTTTTTTTAGCTCCAATTGCCTTCATGAGGCTTGTGACATCTCTACTGGCATCTTCTAATATATACCTTATCATAATATTTCATAAAACTCTCTTACATCTCACTTGATCAGGCCTAAGGTTCTCAAGCGTAGTTGACTATCTAACCATAACTAATTGTATCTCTCATTTTCTCTATTTGTAAATACTTTGACCTTCATCTAATGTTTGTACATGATTTTAAAATTCCCCTCAAAGTTATCGAAAGATAATCCTAACTCCACTTCAACTATCATGCCCTAGTTGGTAATCTCTCAAGCTCTACCCTATAGGCCTATGCATACGCAAACTAGCCCTATTTGAGATTAAATAGAGTTGTCATAACTATATTATCTCATTGTGTATAAGTCTCATGAGATGTTTGAATATGTCCTTCATTATCCTCTCAGAGCTTTCAAGTCTTATCTTCACTACAAATGATCACCACTCTTTGAGATTTCCTGCCTTATAATCCTGCATATGAATTAGACTGTACAGGTTTAAAATAGGGTAATGATTGTGTCTGAGAGAAGATAGACTATACTCATCCTTTTTAAATAAAATTCAAACAAACAATTAAAATCCCTTCTTGGTTAGGTAGGCAAACCTATGTTATCAAGGACTGTGTGTGCTCATTTTGGAAAGGTCTATATACTTAGTGATTTTTAGAGCTATTTCTTGAAAAACTACAACTCTTGAAACTTGTCATGTTTTTATTGACTAATTATTCTCTCCCCAAGCCTTGAATTTTGTGTTTCTATCACTATTCACTGTTTAAGGTAGTCTTCCTAGTTGGAGGTTGTGGATGTGTATTGGGAGAGTTTGACTGGGTATAGTGATTCATAGCCTTCTCCTATCAATCCCAAACCAATTCAAGGATTTTTATTAGTTTTTAAGGATAAATTGAATATTTAAAATCTCTTTTCTTCATCAACATCAATATTCACTATGGCTTCACAACTAGTAGGTTGTAGGTTGTCATTATGGAGCTCTAACTATGTTGTAGGCTGACTTCAAGTCATCAAAACCAATCTTTAAACTTAAATTTTTACATAACTTAGTCATTTAATTTTTGATGTCTTAGATATTACTCAAATCCTTGAATCATTATACCTTACCATCATTCACTTTGTCTAAGGAAAATCTTGCTGAACCTGATGTAGGTGGAAATTTGAATAGTTGACTATTTATAGGTTTCATGACTACAGTTATCACCAGCACTATAAATTTCCAATGGATATAATATATTATAAATGGTGTATTAATAACTTCCCCATAACTTGAAGACTCCATTATCATCTTCAAATCTTCTTAAAACCCTTGTGTTCATTTTCCTCCCACACACAATCCTATGAGTGACTATCGTAGGCTAGTTTTATTATGTTTTTAGGTCTTAAAATGACATATTTTAGTAGTAATAATTATTTATGGAGTCATTATTACTTCATGACAAGTACATAAACATATTTAGGGCATCTTTAGGCACTATTCTCACTATTTCTCTACATACAGTCCTATAGATGTACATTTGGTGTCTTATCTAGTCATTTAGCCACCATTTGGCCTCAAATTACTTTGGAGATATCTCAATTGATCCATTGACCTATTAAAATAGATACCAAAACAATTTTATCATGCTTGGAAACATTTATAACATTGATAACATTGGATTTTATTAGAGTGATAGACCTACATGCCTATAGTGACTATCTGAAACCTTGTGTGTTTTGAAGACCTTTGAAGAGTGCAAAGCATGATTGTTTAGATTGAAAGATAATTGTATACTTTGGATAAATTAATTCACCAAGAAACAAAACTCTAAACTCCTTATAATCACATACTCAAGCTACTCAAATCAACTCAACTATTATGCAGATAAAACATAGTTCACCATGTGAATAAAGATATGTGACTAATTGGAACTTATATAGAATATATATCTAATCAAGAGACCATGAATGGTTTGAGAAGATATTATAAGACAATGGAGACCAGTTTAATTGAAGGATATTTTAAGTCTACTCGCCAATAGGCCTTCTCACTACCAGAAAGCCTATCTTGCAAGTTTGAACCATATAAAAAAATTTAAAACACACCAAAAATATAAAATCATATTATTAGGATATTTATTACCTAAAATAATTCCAAAAATGTATTTTTAATCACCACATAGGCCAAAATACCTCAGGAACACTTCTGCAAAAGGCTTACTCAAAAACACCAAATATTGTCAACAAATAGTCAAAATCATTTAAATCTCCAAGATTGAACATGGAATTAAAATGAATAAAATTAAATTAAAATGATCATATAATAAATTTATATCATATTAAATATAATTTTATCCTCCAAATTAGTTCAAAATGACTTAGAAACATCATTTTCACACACACACATGCATGCACGCACACACACACACACACACACACACACACACGCACACGCACACGCACACGCACACGCACACGCACACGCACACACACACACACACACACACACACACACACACACACACACACACACACACACACACACACACACACACACACACACACACACACACACACACACACACACACACACACACACAAAGTTGCTTGTAGCAAGAAAAACACAGTCAACAAAATAAAGTTATATAACACTTTTGGGAACACTTATGTGATATTAAAATTTTTTTTTATGAAAATTTATCATCCTTATATAATATATTAAAATATATATTTCATGTTCATATATCAATATGGGTCTTACAGACCAATCTCACTATGTCACTCTATACAAACTTCACCGTGTTAGATAGACCAGTTTGATGACAAATTTTGGTTTGATTGTATGCATCATAAACACTTATACACAAATGGGATAGTATGTATAGGTATTTAATAATTACCCCATGAATTATTATCCATCCCTATTCCTCTAAAAAAAAAATTAATCTCATTCTCATTCTCACCTATTTTTCTCACTATTTTGCTCATTAGGCTTGTTTAGCAATATGCTAACTTCCTTGAATAGTTTATCACTTTTTTGGTATAAAAAATTATAAAAAAAAAATTATTTACATAAAATATGAGTCTTACATATCATCCTCCATCCATTTTCATGTTTTTACCTGGTCAACCCTGCCTGGTACATCAAAATTCCTAAAAACAAGGGTTTTCTTGTAGCTTCTACTCACTATCAAGTCAAACCAAAAAAATTTGAGAAAAAATTGAAGAGTAATTTAAATTATATAAAAATAAAATTAGGTAATTAGGATAATTATGATCCATAATCAATTATATATTTCCTATTGGGTCATTATATGGGTTTTGAGATGATTTTGACTAGTTTCACTTCTTAACAATCATTCATAAAGGATTGCCCCTCATATTAAAAACAAATGATAGTAAAATAAATATTTATACCTTACCAAAATTACATTAATTTATTATTATATCATTCAAAGGTTGTACATGCCAACTAATATAAGAAATATCTTCTTGGGTATTCAACACCCAATTCTATGCACACATGAAACCTTATCATAGGTTTTCATGATTTATCATTTAGATATTGACTTAAAAATTTGTAAACATACTTAAAAATAACTCTCAAACCTCTATAAATTATTTAAATATCTCTTCCACCTTTGTAAATTATCTTGAATCCTCATTAGACCACTATAGGTCACTTTGCATACTGGGCCTTATACTGCCAGTCACATTTGGACTATGAACATGCCTTAAAATTTATTGAACTATATTAAAAACCAATTAAATATTTTATGTAACCTCATACCATGATCACATTATACCTAACTTTCTCACATAGGTCTCATATGGCTCAATTCATCATGCTACTAGACCTATGCCAATTCACTAGGTCCTTCAAGTAGAGATTTAAGCCTCAAAACTAGACCTTGAAACTCATTAGTAAGATTTTTATCTCTTTATAATTTTTAATATAGATTATAAAACTTTCTTATGCCTATATTTACCCAAATAAAAAAACTTTATGATGCATCATGCATACATCTTATTCATAGAACTAGACTAGGCTACTCAAAATACCTAGTACTCTGAGTTTGGACACAAACAAGCTATCTATAAATGATTCCATTATTAAACCATGATTATATTTAATAAAAGGATACTATAAATAAAATTTATGAGATCTATCACATTTAAAACTTGTGCTAAGACCTCATATAGAATACAAGGACTTGTTGACCCATGTGATTACCTTGTATGTTCCTCAATACTTCGAGCTCGATCAAGATGCTTCCATTTTATATTGAAAATGATCTTGATATGTCATCAAATATTAGAAAAAATACTAGGTTAGCTTCAAATTTTCTCTCAAAATAGAAACAAAACTTCTTTCTCACACACCACTTCACCAAGCATGACATCAACTTTGACTATTGACATGAAGGACATTTAGCTTTGACTTTGACATCAATGACAACATTAATGCCTTAATACCAACACAAGGAGAATACCTAGATAATATACCCCTTTATCATTTATTTCAAACACTCTTAATCATATCAAATCATTATCTTTCCTTCCAGCTAGATCTTCTTCAATACTTGATCTTGAAACATGAACTTTCTCCCCCTTTGACATTAATGACAAAGGTTCATCTTATTGGAAGCTATTTGATCATTTAACCTAGGGAAACATACCTTTTATTTCAAAAAAACCCATTAATCCTTTCTTTTATAAACTTTAGCACATACCAGGATCACATACCTACTCCTAAGACATGATTAATTCCCTTTGTCTTCATGAAAATTTAAGTCATTTTCAAAACTATGACTTGGTTTGATCAAGTCATCATAAAAACTTTTTGTGACATGTATCTTATGATCACACCTATAGTATAATTATTTTATTGAGACTTGAATCTAAAGGTCTCCTAAGATTAAAAAAACTCCCCTATAACTGAGCATCCTTCATGCTTCTTACTTGTTAGATAAGTGCCTCCATGAAGCCTAATAGAGTCACCTCTACTCTAGAGAACTATAAAAACATAAGTTTAGGAGATTTCCATATCTCCATGTCCTTATAGGACTAAAATTCCTTCATGAACCTCTTATACTTGTTTTGTCCTTCTGGATTGACCATCTCAATCTTTGTTTAAGAAACTTTTTAGCTTGATCTATTGGTCTTAACACCTTCATTAACAAACTAAACTCATAGAGAAAATTCTTGGTAGTCCTTTACATCTTGATTTTCTCTATCATGGCAAATAGTCCACTTGGACTTGTATAATTATTATAAAACTTAGCCACCTTGGGTTTCCACTTACTAGTTTGTCTTCTTTCTTGAGTTCTAGTAGCCTAAAATTTATCTTATCTTGAGAATTCATGTTTACAATATTTTTCAATGTTACCAACCTTATGACAATGAAAACATGTTATCCTTCTAGATGGAAACACACCATGACCCATACCTCTTGGATGATGGTTCTCCTCATAGTTCTGTGGAAATTAATTCTTAAAGGGTCTTCTATAATGCCTTGCTTTATAACCAAATTGGTTACATGATTAATAATATCCATTGAATGTATTATCATACCTTATGTTATTATATTTCTTGATAGTATTGACCTTTGTTATATCATCATCCTCATTCTTTGGTTGATCTTTGACCTTTTTTTATCACATTAGTGTCCTTCTCTTGATCTCTAATGAAGCCAAGGCTTGTTTTGTCATTAGTAGTATTTTGACTACTTAGAAGGTTATATATATAATTGGTACTCTTCTCAAATATCAGAAAGGACTTGACCTTATTTGATGCTTTTTTTAATTCAGATCTCAAGGAGTTCAATTCAACTAAATACCTTACACATTCTTTTTCTTTTGCTTTTAGGCCTGTATTCACAATTTCAAGTTGAGTCTCCACATATTTGGATATTTCCTCTTGTTCCTTGGAGTTGTTTCTTAGCGTAGATTAAAATAGGTTGATTTTCTCCTCATAATATTTGATAAGGTATCTCATCACCATATTATTTTTATTTACTATCTTCAACTCTTCTAGATTATTAATTAACTTAGCTTCAAAATCCACCTCATCTCCTTCATATGAATCACCAATAACACCTCCAATCCATATGGATTCTTTTAGATTTTAGTAGCTTGCTTCTTCAGCCATGAAGAGAACCTCATTGACATCAGACCCATCACCTTCATGATCAATTTATAAATTACATCTCTCACTCTCACCAAATAAACTGCAATCTTCCTTAGTGTAAAGACTCCTTTTATTTTTGAATAACTTTTTCTTGTTATCATATATTCTAAAATTTTTATTACTTTTATCAGACTTATAAGACATTTTATCATAGTAATGATATTCATCATGCTCTAGATAATCATTTGTCTTATATTTTTTAGGACATTTTTTTGTCAAAGTGTCCAACCTCTCCATAATTGAAGCATTTAAAAGGTAGCTTGCCCTTGTATTTACATGAACCTATCTTCAACTTTATTGCAAACATAACTATCAACTCATCATCATCAATATATGATTTATCATTATCTTTGAATTTACTAGCTTATGAATTCTTCTCTTTTGTATTATTTTTTTCCTTGAATGCAACTTCCTTCTTTATAGGTCTTCCTTCACTTTTCCTCATCTCATAGGCTATTAGGGTTCCATGAAGTCCATCCATATCTAGCTTGTCTAGATCTTGCATTTATTCAACAACACATACCTTGGAATTAAAATTGGTATTTAGAGACCTTAAGACATTTTGAACAATATAGTCTCAATCAATTATTTTTCAATACCTCTTATGATTTTGACCACTTCATAAACCCTTAAAAAGTAGGCTACAATAGTCTCATCTTAATTCATCTTTAGACTTTCAAATTATCTTTTATGGGTTTGAAATTTGGCCAATTTAACCTTAGAATCTCCCTCATGAATAATTTTAAACTTATCCAAAATTTATTTGGTATATATATATATATATATATATATATATATATATATATATATATATATATATATAGTGAATTACCCTCATAATTTATGCCTCTGATAGGACACACATAATACCATTCATTGCTTTTGAGTTATTATCACTATCCTTCTTCCTTGATGCATCTATAGGAGGAATAGGGGTATAGTATAACCATCCAATACTAATTTACAAACATCATGATATTGATAAATTAGATATGTGCACATCTTAATATTATAAAAGGCTTAATTGGATCTATTGAACAATGGAGCTTTTCTTGTAGAAAAACTACCTTGTGCTTGACTAGCCATCTTAACTTGTTTAGAATCTCCTTTAGGTTGAAAAACCTCCTTCAAAGGACTTGATTTGATACCAAATTTTTAAATTAAATATATTGAGAGGGTGGGGGGGGGGGGGGGGGGGGGAATGAATCATTTGTATTAATATATTCCTTCAATTTCACTTAACATTCATTTAGCATTCATTCACATATATAAACTAGTTAATGCATACACAAGTATATATGAAAACAAACACCAAAAGGAAATTAAATATATGTGGGAAAAAACATAGGGGAATAAAAAAAAAATGTATAGATTGAAATAATATCATATAAGTAATGAATCAAAATTTTAGTGAGGCACCAACCCCACAAGGAACACCAACCCCTTACTAGTCAAACACCCACTCAACTAGCCTTTATCAAGCTTCAACCTGCAAAGAGGCTCCAACACCTTAGGAAACCAAGAAAAAATTCAGATACCTTGAATATTTTATCAACCTTGGACACATTTTACCTATTCAACTAATTATGACCTCTTTTTATTGCTCTTCTCACACTTTTCTCTCTCAAATAGCCTATTAGGTGTTCTCGCTTAAATAACCCTTTCCTTGGTAGAATTAGGTCAAATGACCTTGATCAAAACTTATGGAAACATAGTTATATACTAATTTAATATTAATATCCAATATTTTTTGATATTAAATCCCTTAATATATTCTCCAAAACTCTATATCCTTCTCTCAATAGCTCAATACTCTAACTAGTCAAAATAGGCTTAGTAGGCCTTGACTTTATACTTGATTCTTTATCATACCCATATTTGTCAGAAAAAAAGATAAAAAAAACTTGTATTATGGTTTAAATATATAAATACACATATTTAACAAGTGATAAAAGCATTACACAAGTTCGTCATTACCCTTAAGGGCTAAAACCATCATTCGGCCTAATAGAAACCTAATGAAATGAGGCCTTCCTTAAGCAAATGTTTCACTTATACCTAATTTGATCACTCTAAGCCTTAAAAAATGTATGAAAAACTTAATATATAATTTTAATATACCCATAATAATCTATCATTATGTCCCTAACACCACTTGGCTCTTTTCACTCCTTGAATCATCCAATTAGGTCTACTCGCCAATAGGCCTTCTCACTGCGAGAAAGTCTGCCTTGAAAGTTTGAATTATATTAAAAAATTTGAAACATAAAACACACATAAAATAATATTAATATTATTTTTATGATCTAAAATAATTCAAAAAATTCTTTTGTATTAACCACATAGGCCAAAAGACCTCAGGAACACTTCTACAAAAGGCTTACTCAGAAAAACCAAATACTATCAACAAATAGTCAAAATAATTTGACTCTCAAAGATTAAAAATGGATTTAAAATGAATAAAAATGCATTAAAATTTTCCTATAATAAATTTTTAACACCTTAATTATAATTTTATCCTCCAAGTTAGTGCAAAATGACTCAGAAACATCATTTTTACACACACAAAAAGTTGCCTATAACACAAAAAACACAATCAAGAAAATCAAGTTATAGAACACCCATGGGAAAAAATATATTATTTTAAAATGGGTTTGTGTTAAAATTTATCATAATTATATCATATTTTTAAAAATATATTGCATTTTATAAATATTGGTCTTACAGACCAATCTCACTATGTCACTTTGCACAAACTTCACTATGTTAGATAGACCAGTTTGATGACAAATTTTTCCTTAAGTATAAGAATAATAAACAATTATAAACAAATGGGATAGAATGGATAGATATTAAATAATTAACCCATTTATTAGGATCCATACTTAGTCCTCTGCAACCAATCCTTAATCTCATTCTCATTCTCGCCTAGTTTTCTCACTATTTTGCTCATTAGGCCTATTTAGCAATAGGCTAACTTCCATGACCAGTTAAACACATTTTTTGTTTTGTAACATGATTATAAACTTTAATTGGAATAAAATATGAGTCTTAAAAATCATCCTTCATCCATTTTCATGCTTTGACTTGGTCAACCCTACTTGTTACATCAAAATTATTAAAAACAAGGTTTTTCTTGTAGCTTCTACTCACTATCAAGTAAAACCAAAACCACCTGAGGAAACCTTGAAGATTAATTTAAATGTTACAAACATAAAATTAGGTAAATAGGACCATTATTATCTATAACCACTAATATATTTCATATTAGGTTATTATAAGGTTTTTGGGAGGGTTATGATTGGTTTCACCTCTTAGCAATCATTCATAGAAGATTGCCCCTCATATTCAAAACCAATGCCAAAAAAATAAAGATATGGAACTTAACTAAATTACATTAAGTTTTAAATTTCTCATGAAAATGTTAAACATTGAAATGATTATGATAAATCTCTTCTCAAGTCTGCAACACCCCATTCTATGCACACATGAAACCTTATCATAGGTTTTCATGCTTTCTCCTTCAAATATTGACTCAAAAATTTGTTCACACACTTAAAATGATGTCTCACACATATATAAATTATTTAAAGATATATTCCAAATTTTTAATTAATATTGACCCCTCATTAGGCCACTATAGGTCACTTTGCATACTAGGCCTTATACTGCCAGTCACAATTGGACTACAACCATGCATGAAACTTCTTGAACTATCTAAAAAACCTCTTCCACATGTTATGTGACCTTATACCATGCTCACATTATATCTACCTTGATTACATAGGTATCATATGGCTTAACTCATCATGCTACCAAACCTATGACAATTCACTAGGTCCTTCAAGTAAAAATTTAAGCCTCAAAACTACACCTTGAAACTCATCAATAAGATTTTTGTCTCTTGATAATTGTTAACATAGCTTAAAACACTTTCTTATGCCTATACTAACCTAAATCACAAAGCTTTACCATGAATCATGCATACAGCTTCTTCATACAGCTAGACTAGGCTACTCAAGATACCTACTACTTAAAATTTGGACACAAATAAACTATCTCTAAATGATGTCATTATTCTACCATGATTACCTTGAAGACAAGGTGTTTCACTAAATTTTGTCTATTTCAAGTCTAAAATAAAATAGAAAATAATGATAGGGTTAAGTGATTAGAATGAACCCAATTAGGTTTGCACACTATATCCAAACATTATGAGCACTCCTCTTTGGTTGGGGAGGACTACATGAAAGTAAGAAAGCAATACCACAAGATGTTTGTTAGTATATAAATGAGTGAGCTGCCAAGCTACATGCTTGTTCCAGGAAGTGTGAAACTTCCTTAGAGATGATAGTCCACTTTTGAGAAACAAAAGAGTAATAAGTAACTAAAATAAATGTAAAGAGAGTAAAATAGAGATAATTACCATTATTCAAAACCTATATGCAACAAAGAGTGACAGGGTGCAGCTGATGTATTTTGTTTATATTTTAGAAGTTGTTTGGGTAGGTTTTAAAAAGGTCAAGAAATCCACAGTTACTGAGGTTGGTAGGTGCAATAAGCTTGTAAAAGGATTTTCTAGGTTTGAGAGGTTGGGGAGAGTTATGAGAGAGAGAGTATGGTTTGGGTAGATCTAGTCAGAGGTTTGGTGTGTTAGGTTAAGAGGAAATAAGCAAGGAAGCTTTATAACTCCCTCACAGGGGTTCATCTAGGAGTGTGTAAAGCAATTCATAGTAGATATGAAGTGATAGTAGAATAAATGCTTAAAAGACCTTTAGAATAAGTGACGTACTTAGTTATATTGGTCACTAAATGATAAGTGTCAGATTGATGGTTTCTATTAGGTAGTCCAAACTTGAATAGAGAGAACAAGCAAGTGTTTTTGGTCCTCAAGAGCTCACTTCCTAATCATGATAGACTTATGCAAGATAAAATTAAGCTAAGATGTAAAAAATTGAATGACCAGAGCTTGAATATAAGTAAGAATGATTTTTTTAAATTTTTTCTGACCTAAACTTTAGGTTAGAGTTTGGCTTATATCACCAATGTCGGTGATCTTGTCAATGTCAGCCATGGTTGACCGACATTGGTGGCCCTAGAATAGGTAAAGATTACTATTTTTGGCCTATTTTTTTGTTGATTTTCATGCCAAGTGTGGCACCCATTAAAAAATGGTAAAAAAAAGAGGTTAAGAAGGAGGTAGTTGATTAGGAATTTAGTTTGGAAGTGAGAATAAGTCTTGGGTAGTTAGGATGAGGGGACCAGGTCTTGAGGTGACGTATCAAGTGAGAATTAGTCATAGGGAGAGATGGAAAGGTAAGGTGTAAAAAGGGTTTTTTAATTAAATTAAGTATTTTAAATTAATTAAATGTGTGAGGGGTAAAATCATGGGTTAGGGAGGCTAATTTTTATTATTGAAAAATGGGCTAAAAAGGGTTTCAACATAGGGAATTACACATGTGCCTGTGATGTAATTTTGGTGTCTACATTTTCCCCTTTTTTCTTGTAATTTTTAATGACAAGTTTTCAAGACAAAAATAGGAGTTATATGTTCCAAGTATTGGATGAGGTATCCCCCCCTCAAAATGGGAATCGATGGAGGAGAAACTAAAATCAGGTACCAGTTTCATAAAAAGTTAATTGGGTGAGTGGTGAAGAATTGAGTATTGATCCATATACATATACTACTATGAGATATAGTCAACAAATTCAAGAATAGGCAAGGTTGAGGAGGACTTAGAAATAACTAAATCATATCTTGCAAGTGATAGTTGATAGGTCAAAATTATCAAAGTTGTAGCTCCAATGGTTGATGTATCCTACGTATTAGAGCTAGAAAGTGCCCCTAGGAAACATAAAAGGGTTGAAGGTGACATGATGAACTTGGTTGCCATCCAAAACACCTAATATACATGCATGTGTATAATATCCAACTAGAGAAGAATAGTATAAGTGGTCAATAAAAGCAATGCAAGGTTGGTGTAAAAGGGTCAATGAGCAAGGAGATCTTCATGATCTCTAAGAAAAGTTGTCATGGGTGAAGATTGAAGTGATCTCCAATGGCATTTGTCATAGTTGGGGAGATATATGTGATCTCTAAGTGCCCTAGTGTATGGGTAAAGTCTAAAAAGTTAGGGTTAGTTTTTTTTGGGGAAAAAATTATTGCAATGGTGTCAACATTAGTGACATTACTGATATTGGTAATAAAAAGTGCCAACATCAACACATTAGGGCATTATTGCTGATGTTGATAGTCATAAGCACCAATGTTGGCAAATTATGTCAAGCATGTCAACATCGACAACTAACCAAACCTGACAAAAGGGGGTTTAGAAGCTATCCAAATTCATTTGCAACTTATGATTGGAGAAAAATAGAGCTATGATAGTGACTAAGATGGCAGAGCAAGGAGGTGAACCAATAAGAGGCACACCACCATCAGAGCTAGTTATGCCGGCTAGGAGGAGATGGAGAGGAGAGGTAAGAGTCTTTACTAGTTATTTTGAAACTTGATTTGGGTATTTATAGTTTTTAAGCTAATTTAGAAGTAGGGGTATAGAAAATGTTAGTATAGGCATAGAAAATAGGGTAGGGTAGTTTTTAGGATAAGTTGGGAGAATTTTGGGGTAGGTTTTTAGGTTAAATTTATATTTTGGATTTGGGTCATTTGGCCCTAGGGCTGAACCTATCACTGATGTCGGTGAGGTCCACCAATGTCAACTGACATGGCACCAAGGTTGGTAGGTGTCTATTGATGTTGACCAACATGTATGCCTACAAAGCACTGACATCAACATTAAAGCTGACATCAATGACATGTATGCCTAAAAAGTGTTGATGTTAGAATTAAAGCTAATGTTGATGACTATGAAGAACTAGAAAAATATGAGAAAGCCCCAGTTTAGATCCCTAGTGGAAGTAGTCAACTAGCCTAATGGCCAATCTAGCCTCAAAAGACCTTGCGTTGACTGAGTGCTACCTACATAGCCTAGTTTAGGGCCTCAATCTAATTTAGTTCTCCCAAATCCTAGGAAAAAGATCTAAGGTATAATTAAAAGGTGTGTTAAGGGAAATGGGTAAAAGGGAAAGTTGACATAGGTCAAGAGGACTAAGACTTATATGATAAGGCATAGTGTCAAGGGTTAGGGATAGAGGCTGTGAGGCATAGAGTTTTTATAGGTAAGTAGGCCTAGGGTGGAGAGAGAGAGAAGATGCAGTAAAGCCTAGGGTAGAGAGAAAAGAGTAGGATAGTTAGTGAGGTGGGTATATGGCTGAGCTAACCTTAGAAGACCCTGTGTCAACTAATTTCTGCCTACATAGCTCATTTTAGGGCCTTAGACCAATGTAGTTTTCCTAGAGAGAAGGGAAAAAGGTAGTGGCAGAGTATATTAAAAAGGTATGTGACTTGAGTTATTTGTGTATGGATGCAGGCGAGGATGGAGCTAACATTATGGGATCATCTACTAAGGCTTTTAACATGTATGAGGAGGGATGTCACTCCAGATGAGCGGGAGCACATGGTATTAGTGGGGTTAGGAGGAGTGTGATGATATTTTCAAGTCACTTGAGATGTGAGCCTTATGATAGCATTGATTGAGAGGTGGGATTACACCACCAACACCTTCCATCTACCAACCAGAGAGTTGATAGTGACTCAAGAGGATGTCTATAGGATTTTACGGCTACCACTCCAAGGTGAGGAGCTCTTCACATGCTTAAGAGAGGAACATGATATCTACATGGTGGCTTTGTATGGTAAGCATGTTATTGAGGTGACTTATCATTTTATGAGTTTCACCTATGAGCCACTATATATGGCTGATGAGGAGCAACATCAACTAAACATCTTGATGATGATAAAGATCATGGTGTATGCATTACTAGATGTAGATGATGGTAAATTTATGATTACATTGATAGGTGTGCTTGCATAGATGGTTGAGTAGTGGACTATTTTTGCATGGGGTCTAGTCTTTTTAGCATAGTTATATAGAGAGCTATGGGGTTTGAGACTGTGATGGTGATATAGTTTGTGTGTCAAACATATACTACACTATTGGGAATATGAGCACATCATGGTGACATGACCGTTGGGGTTACCTACCATGATTATAACTAGATTTAGGGTTGGTTTTAGATAGTGGAGAGAGGGCATGGCACAGACCTGAGTGGATGGTGTAGTGTGTGACATTGACTATTATAGGTGCATGATTAAGGGTTTGATCCCTATAGATATTTTATGGAGACCCTACCTGACATACCCAATTTTAAAAGGACAAGCACAATAACTTATTGGTTTGTAGAGCTCATTATGGATCAGGGGGAGATGAGATGGTGTGTTAGAGATGGTACCAATGACATGGGTCATGAGGCAATTTGGTCTACTATAAGATATACTGCCTACCTTCCCTCAATATAAGAGGGATGACATATAGGCACCAATACCATTACCCTAGAGATAGATGGGATAGATTTTGAGGAGCTACTATTTGGGCCAGGTGTTGGAGATCTAGGATGCACAATAGTGTATATAACTTAGTGGGTAGGTTTACATTCCATGGTGGAGGTTAGGAGGCCACCACTAGATTTGTAGGGGTTGGTGAGAGAGAGGGATGTAGAAGTATAGGCATGAGATGTAGCTTTTTAGGCTAGAGATATAGCACATGCACATGTATTAGCCTTATAGGGGTAGGTTGTGACATTACAAAGCTAGGTTGGGGTACTATAGGGCTAGGTTGCAACACTACAAGGATAGGTTAGAGTCTTATAAGGTTAGGTGACTGTAGTGACAATAGAGAAGGGATAGTCTAAGAGTAGAAAGTCAGTATGCTCCTCCTCTTCCACCATAGGGGCCAGTACAAGCTAGGCCATCAGTAGGTGCTATGAGACCACCATAGACCATGTCTCTGGTGAAATATATGAATACCCTGGATGAGATTGCATATTATGAGAGGGTTATCAGGGAGTTTATATAGATTTAGAGATATTTAGAGTTTAGAGAGTAGGAGAGATCTATGTCATGTGCCATGGCCTCTAGCTCACATAGATGTAGACAAATAGAGAGTGGTGATGACACTGCTTCCTCATGAACATGTGGAGAGCCTCAAGGACCCTAAGTGTTAGAGTTTGCCTTTTTAGTTATATATGTTATATGTATACTAGCCAATGAGCCAAAGATGTGAGATGTATATTTTGAGAGAGAGATGATATTATGATGATGTATTGATGGACATGTTATTGATCTAATGTGTGTGTGTGTGTGTGTGTGTGTGTGTGTGTGTGTGTGTGTGTGTGTGTGTGTGTGTGTGTGTGTGTGTGTGTGTGTGTGTGTGTGTGTGTGATATTTATTTATTATGATGTTATGATGTATGTATTGTGATAGATGGTGATGATGATAATTTTATGCTATGTTAATTTAATGTTAATGTTGAGCATGTTAGTTGAGTTAGACTAGCCTTTCCCATATATGTGATGGTATATGCATAGTTGGTTTTTTAGTTTCATCTTAGCATTTTTCCATATTTTGTGATGGTGTATACTTAAAATGAATAAATTGGTTATGTTAGTTTATTTCAGAATTTTTCCAGATTTGTGATGGTGTATGCATATAATAAATTGAGTAGGATTTGATAGTGTTGGTATGACATTGTTCTTCATCTCAATAGAGATCTTGACATGTGATGTGGATGGGAAAATAAAGAGGTAGAATGCTCATGTACTAGCAAAGACCATAATTAGAACATAAATAGGCTCAAGAAAATGAGCCTCTTTCATACTTTATATCTTTGAACCATTGTGTTTTTTTAAGAAGCATCATGTTTACCTTATATTAAGTGAGCTTCATAGTCCCTTGAAAGAGTATGAGGAAAAAAATTGGTAAAGTGAGGAAAAATATTTGGGTAACATAACCTACAAAGTGGGAATGATATGCCCTTTTTGTGGGTGACTTGAGATCTACTATAGACAAGTCCATGACTTAAAGCTTTTTCTGTTGTGTAAGCTAATCAATATGGGAAGACTATAATGGGATTTTATATGGGTTAAGGTCATATAAAACTGATTAATATGAGAAGCCTATTTTATTTGTATTTCCCTTTAAGAATAAAGTTTAGCTTAGCCATCCTTCAAGGGAGTCATCTAAGCATTTATTTTTAAGTTTAAATAGTTATCCTTTAAGGGAGCAGTCTATTGTTAGTAGCAAAAGGAAGTTATGTAACTATCCTTCGAGGGAGTAGGCTACATTGAGAAGCATGACTTGAGAGTTTATAACTTGTCACATATCCCATTTGTTTTTTTTATGCTTTTAGTCATGGACAAGACTATCGAGGCTTACGATTTTTCCAAATTGAGCAAAAAACCATACCACTACATAAGTTAACTAAGTGTATAGGAGTAAGGGTAAATAGGAAGGGAAATGAATGTAATAAGGATGCGCAAGGGACAAGATCAAGTTAAATATGAGGTAAAGTGATGCTTGTTTAACAAAATAATGGTCATAGGTGTAAGGTATTTAAAGGCTCAAGTTCTGGACTTCCTTCAAGAGAAGACAAGTGATAAGTTCCTAAGCCATACTTGTGGGTTATGATATAAGGTCCAAGCCAATTAGGAGCAAACTTATCCCATTTGATTTTCTCCATGTTCTCACATGTTGACTTTCTTTTAATATGAGATTGCCTATATTGAAATCTCACTCTTTGAGGTTTTTTTATAAGCGCATTTGATATGCTCTTGATAGATTTGGAGGTGGTTAAGGGTTATGAGATGGAACTCATCAAGTAATTCAAGTAGAGCCAAATGTTTTTGTCAAAAGTCATCATTAGTAAGTATGTCTTGTAAAAAATGTGAAAAGAAGGAATTTAGACTTCAAGAGGCAAAATAGCCTCTATCCCATATACCAAGGAAAAAGGTGTAGCACTCGTAGGGGTTCAAATGATAGTGTGGTAATCCCATAAAGCAAAAGGAATGTGAGTGTACCAATCCTTTGCCATATTGTTGACTACCTTCATGAAAAATTTGGTCAATGATTTGTTAGAAGCTTATGCCTATCCATTTGCTTGTGGATAGTATGGTGATGAGAAGCTTAATTTTATTCCAAATGTGTCACAAGACTTTGAACAGTCTTGTTTTTGAAAGATTTGTTGTTATCTGTTATAATTTTATGAGGGACACCAAAATGATAGATGATGTGATGGTTGATGAAGTCAACAATTTTGTCAACTTTAGTGGAGATGAGAGGGATGGCCTTGACCCACTTGGTG
This sequence comes from Torreya grandis, assembly GCA_037957365.1. NCBI lineage: Eukaryota > Viridiplantae > Streptophyta > Pinopsida > Cupressales > Taxaceae > Torreya > Torreya grandis. The sequence goes on from JARHVA010002602.1 coordinate 17,712, forward strand.
AAGTATTTAGTGGTAATAATGATAAAATGATGATGAAGGGATGAATGAGGGTTAATCTCCTCGATTAGATCTAAGCCCCATTGGGAGAAGGGCCAAAAGTATTTGGTGACTTGTAATGCATAACTAGGAATGTGAAGGAGGTTAGCATGTTTTTGACACTTGATGCACTATCAAACATAATCAAAATAGTTTTGATGAAGTGAGGGCAAATAATAGCTAAGTCAAAGGATACGCTTGGCAACTATGTGACCATTGAAATGACTACTACAAACCCTGTCATGGACTTCTTTAATAGCAAAGGGAGCCTCAGTACTAGGGAGGCATCTAAGGAGAAGACCATCAAAACCTCACTTGTAGAGAAGTCCCTCTAGTATAGTGTAATGAGTGACACATTTTATGAAGGCACATTTCCCATTATTGGAAAGATCAGAGGGGGTAATAGAAAAGGAAAGGTAATAAATGATTTGTTTGTACCATAAGTCATGTGGGTTTGAGGTTACATTTTTGACAAAGAGGATGGTAGCTAATACATAGGAGGGTAATGTTAAGTGATGCATGGTGACATAGATTCTCAAGGAAGAGGATGAAGAGGGTATGTGTGAAGTAAGTGAAGCCATTATGTCACCAAAATTGTTTGTAGATCGAGGAATAGTTTGTAAGAGATAAGAGTTAAATGATCCCAACAACATATCTACATGATGTTTATACCATTGCAAAAAAAAAATTTCCATAGGTAGGAACCATTAACCTTGTTAACCACTATATGAGAATCACCAAAAATGGTTATAGATTTGATACCCAAGAAGAGAGATATTTGAAGTCTTAAAATCAAAGCCTCGTATTTAGCCATATTGTTAGTGCATTCAAAATCTAGTTTAAATGACAAAGGGATAGGCTCACCATTTAGAGGAATAATAATGAACCCCACACCCCCACAATATTAACATTTAGATTCATTGAAGAACATCATCATTTGATAGGATATGTCATCTATGGAAAGTGTTGTAATGGATTCACTAGGGAATTTAAGGTTTGAAGGTTGACTGCTAGGTAAAGGGGTAGCAACTAACTGGTCAGTGATTATTTTCCCCTTAACATATTTTTGTTGAATGAATTCTAAGTTGAATTCAAAAATAAGAATGAGCCATCGAGCTACACATTGGTTATGATATGGCTTAGAATACATGTATTTAAGGGGATCAATATGGGTGACCACATAGGTTTTGTGATTCAAGAGATAATGGTGAACCTTGGAAGTAGAAAAGACCAATGCAAGGTAAAGTTTTTCATTATGGGTATATCAAGTCTCATAATCAATAAGTGTGTAGCTTATGTAGTAAACCACCTGCTCTCAATGTTGGTCATCTTTATTTACAATCATAACACCTAAAGAATGGTTTGTTGCAAAGATGTATAGGTAGAAAGGTTGATTTTCCTTAGGTGAAATAAGAACTAGTGGGGAAAGAAGATATTCTTTAAGTGCATCAAAATATTCTTTGTAATCTATATTCCAATGGAAGGAGACATCCTTTTTGAGGATATGGTGAAAGGGTTGGCAATGATCTGACACCTAGGATATGAAGTGATGAATTGACTAAAGTTTACCTTATAGGCTGCAAAGTTGTTTTATATAAATAGGTGGAGGAATCTCTAGGATTGCTCTAACCTTAGCAAGATTGACCTTGATACCATGGAGAGAAATGATAAAACCTAAGAGTTTACCGAAAAGAAATCCAAAGACACATTTTTTGGGTTTAGTCAAATGTTATATTGGAGAAGACAAAAAAATATAATCTTGAGAATTGCCAAGTGATCTTGGCAAAGTTTAGACTTTTTGAGTAAGTCATCCATGTAATCTTCCATAATTTTGTGTTGGATATCATGAAATATGTAGGTCATAGCTCATTGGTAGTCACACCAGCATTCTTCAAGCCAAAAGGCATGATCTGATAGCAAAAATTTCCCTATGGGGTAATGAAGGTTATCTTATGTTGATCCTTATAACTGACTAAGATTTGATTATATCTAGAGAACTCATCCATAAGTAATATCATCTCATGGCCAACTATTAGATCAATAATTTGGTCGATACTTGGCAATAAGAAGTCATCTTTTAGACAAGCAAGGTTTAAATCATGATAGTTGGTACAAATATAGATTGCCCCAGTCACTTTTATGATAGAAAAAATATTGGAAATCCATTGTAGGTAGTTGATGGGTTGGATAAAGTTAATAAAAAGGAGGAATTAGAGATATTCTTTGACAAAGAGAGCAATACAAGGATGCATCTTGTAAATCTTCTACTTAACAGGTTTAGTATCTTGATTGGTGACAATGTTACGGGTGATGAAAGAGGGGTCAATACCAAACATGTCATTATAAGACCAAGAGAAGGCTTTGCTATGTCCATTAAGAAATGTGGCCAAATTTCTTAGAGGAATCTAAAGATTGGCCAATCTTGAGGACGCAAGGGTTATCATGAGAGGGCCAATTGGTGTCAATGGTTAATTCATTTAACATAGCTTGTGTTTCAGATGGGAGTGACCATTATATATAGGAATCATCTACACCCATATATGTGAGAATTGCATCATCATCTTGACATTGGATAGTGTTAATAGTGGGAGAGTCTTCATCAATTATTTTAGGATGAACAAGAGGAAGGGACCTTATTTCATTACCCTGGTGAAAGGTGAGAGGCCCCAAATGGATGGAATTTATTGAAAAAAAAATTAGGAGGTATAGATACCTCTGATTTGATAGGTGATGGTCGAGAAGAAGGTAGAGAAGGAGAGACTAGTTCTTCAATAATTGGCACATGGGAAGTTTTAATGAGTTTATTTGGTTCATCATATCCCACTCTATGCCTCTTTTTGACTTTTTCAATGGTGTTGCTAGTAGAATATTTAATAGACGTATAGATACCCTATTCATAACAACCCAAACTAAATCCTTTCCAAGAAAACTGATAGAGATAGGTGTGAGTGAATCTAGGGTTACTCAGGAAAGAGAAGTCATAGGTAAATGGTTGTGGCAAAGAAGATGGATTGCTAATAGTGAGAGCCTGATCAATTCCCCCATATGTGAAATTAGTTTGAAGGTTAGGGGGTCCATAAGGGATAACCATCCTAATGTGGGAATCATAACTTGGGTGCATATGAATTATTCCATAATATTTTGGAGTATAGAACATGTTGAGCATCAAAAAATGATATTCATCAAGTGATAAACATTGAAAAGTCTCCTTCATAAGATCCTTGTCAGTAATTTGTGTTACCGGTATCTATGTAACTATAGGAGTGGATCTTGTGAAAGCTTTATAAGTATCATGTAGAGAAGATGATGTTTTAAATGGAATGATAACATCATTGGGATTATAAGTCATGTTTCATGTTTTAAATAGAGGTGGGTCAGCAAGTATAACATGTACTTGTCTATCATGTTCAAACTTGACATAACAGTGCAAAGTTGAGGGTACACATGTCATAGCACATATCTAAGGTCATCCAAGTAATATGTTATATTATAACTCTCCTTCCATAACATAGAAGAGCTCAAGAATATTTTGGGGACATACATAGATATGTAAGACAATAGTGCCCATCGTAGTAGCTATAGTATTGTTAAAGGAGTCTATGTTAATTTGAGACATGTAATTGTCAGGAAGGGCTAGTTATTTGTAGGCATGGGTGGAAATAATATTAATACAAGCTCCTCCATCGATCATGACTCTCTTGAAATGAGTTTGATTAATATATGTGGTAATAAAGAGGGAAAAATCTTGATCTTCAGGGTGTTGAAGTCAAATTTTTGAATCACTAAAAGAAATGAGGGAGACAAAATTAAGGGAGCCAACCAAATCTACAAGAGGTTGGGGATCATTTGATTATACCTCAATCACTTGAAAGGAATTAATCGAAGCTTGATGATGTTGGGAAGAGTTTTGGATTAACTCATACAAAGACATTTTCACAAGAGTTTGGTGAAGTTGTTTCATCATTGAGCTTTGAATAACACTCGAATATGTTGTTTTACGAATGCCCAAGATGGAAATCTTAGGATTAGGAGGAGTGTCTTTAGTTAAGGGATGATCCCAAGTATCAGTGAATTTTTCCTTTGCTTTATCTTTTTGGTTTTGTGATCGTGTGGCCACATTAACTATGTTGATCTAAAATATAGGTGAAGGAGGTGTTAAAGGGGTTACAACCACATCTGTGGATTTGATTTTAGGTGGAATAATAGAAAGCACTATGGATGCCAAAGTTTGAATAATAGGAAGGTTAACAAGAGTATCATTAAAGAGAGTGTTGACATCAAAGTGTTGCCAAATGACTATTGTGAGGGACAACTCTCAGTGTCATGTCTAGGTGAATGATGATATAAACACACTTGTGTATCATTAAACCAAGATGGCTTCATTCCAAGAGAACTATAAGGCTTAAAGGGAGGAAGAGTTATACAAAATATTCCAATAACTGATGTAAGAAAAAGCTCTAAGATCTTGCAAGTGGGCTCACACTTGTGCTAATAGGAGTGGATAACTTCTTGTGTTTCAATGTTGAAAAGGTAATTTTATGTGGTGCTTTGTTTGGTGATGGTAAATTTACGTGTTTTTCTATCATTTTATTAGTGTTAGGTGTGAAATGCCTACCATATGGAAAAGGTAGGAGTGGAGAGAGATTAACCTTTTGTTTTTCTTGGGTTAATAATATTCCAACTAAAGTAGAGGGGCGTGGTCCCAAAATGAATGGTAAAGTTGAGGGTTGAAGAAGGGATCAGTGAGATCTATGAATCTTAACATTTTTATATAATTTAGGTCATGAAACTCCAACTTGTGGTTGAAGAGTTAAATCTAATTTCATGTGTGGATGAATGAAATTATAGATAAGGCATATGCATAAGGGCTTGATCTAATTTAACGTGTTATATTCTTGTGAGGGTGAGGGTTTAGACATAGATGGTTAAGCTTCAGGTGCTTTTAGTGAAGAATCTCTAGCTTTTTCAAAGACCTTGGGGTGAAGGGTAGTGAGAGGGTTCACAGTAAAGGTTGACATTCATTGTGTTGGATAAGGAGTTTTAAGCTAGTCCCAAAATGTTGCATGATTTAGCTTCTTGGAGTCAATAAATTTTATATTTTTCACCAAATGTGAGAAGGTTTTAGATGAAGTTGACATAGGACTTACAATTGTGTCTTTAGAAGGCTATGGTGTTTGGAAAAGAAGGAAATTGTTGGTTTTTGCTTCTTCAGGCCAAAGACAAAAAATAATCTCAATGGGGTCCTCTTCCATAGAGATGGGAGAAGAGACATGGTCTACCATGGGTGGAGGAAAGGTAGGCAAATAAGGTTCCTCAAGAGGGTAAAGCATAGTTATTATGGCTCACTCAAAATGTGGGTGAGGCATAGGCAAAGTATTATCCTCCATAGGTAAAAGAAGGGGTAAGAGTGGTACAATTGGAATAGGCACAATAGGTATCTCATCTATTGTGGGAGTAGATAATATTGGCTCCTCTAAGTGTAAGGTGGAGTGGATGGGGTACTAATCTCTATAGGTGGAGGAAAGGTAGGTGAAGAAGGTTCTTTAAGAGGGTATAATATAGGAATGATGTTCCCTTCAACATGTGGTTTAGGAATGGGTAGGGTGTGGTCTTCAAGTGGTAAGAGGATAGGTAATATTAGTGTAAAAGGAACTGGCATTACAGGCTCCTCACACGGCAAAAGAAGTGGCAAAGGAGGCTCTTCCTCATGAGAGAGTGGAATGGGTGAAATAGGTTCTTCTACTTGAGGAGGAAGAATGGGAAAAATAAATGCCATTGAATGTGGGGGATGATTCGATAAAATGGGTGTCTCTTGTTAAAGGGGAGGTGGAACTAGAGGTAAAGTAAAAAACATATTAATAGTATGGATATTATGATCACCTAAGTTAGTTGTGGTCTAAACAATATTTTGATTTGGTGAATGGTTAGGAAAAGGGTGTTTGAACACATCCATACTTTGATTAGGGGGTGCATTAGGATTATCTAAGATGAGATCACCTCTATCAAGCATATCTTGAACAATATTCTTGAATGTCTTATAGTTATTAGAATTGTGGCCTTTAACTCGATGGTAATCACAAAACTCATCTTCCTTGTACCAAGTTAGGATAAGATGGGAGGGGTCAAAATATATAAGAGGGTTGATCTGAGGAAGGGTTATGACACCTTTTTAGAATAGTTTTTCCAAAATGGATGTGTATGATTCCCTAATGGGAGTATATTGTCTTTGTTCATACCATTGTTGGAATTGCTTGGTCATATTTTGGGAAGTCAAGGAATTTTATTGGTTTTTGGTTGTGGAAGAGGCTGACTTAATGACCACCACATTGGTGGAGCTTTTAGATTTTTGGTTAGAAGGAGAATTTTTAGAGGATTCATTTAATTTGGAATTGGGATTCTTACTATGCAACTGACTTTGCCTTCATCTATAGTGCAAACATTAAGTTTTTATGCCATTGTAAAGGCCTCATCAAATATATAGAAATTTTGTACCTAGAGTGTGGATGAGATGTGATTAGCGCATTCCCTTTAAAAGAGATTAAGAAGCTCAGGTTGGGGTAAGGAGAAGGAGAGTTTATTGATCAAACTTCTCTAGTGAGCAACAAAATCTGTAATAGACTCATCATCAAATTGTCTAATAGAATTAAGGTCTGTTATATAAACCTTCTTCAAAATGTTAATAGAGAATGGTCCAAGAATATTTATATGAGTTGGGTAAATGAGAAAAGGGATTGCTAAGGTATAGAGCTATACCAATCCAAGGTAGCACCTAAAAGAGACATAGGGAAAGTGTGAAGTAATAACACATCATCATGCCCTATTAAATAACAACCATGCCTAAATTCTCACAAGTGTTGTTGTGGCTCCTCTTTACTTTGGAAATGAGTAAAATTAGGGATTTTACATTGGATTAGATAAGGGTGAATAGGCATAGAAGGATGGATGGTTTCATTGCATATCTGATCATAAGATAACACATTCTTTAAACTAGAAATGGATGTCTCTAAATTAGACATCTTGTCCATCAACATCTTAATGAGGTCTAGAGGGGGATTAGTTTGGGGGATACCTCCTAAATTATAAGGAACCTGATAGGAAGTAGAGGGAGCATATGACACAGCTTGCTGACATTGTGTTGGGGTAACATAATGATAATGAGTCATAGGCTAGGGTGCAAAAATAAAAGGGGTTTGTCCCATTGGGTTAGAGATTATGTTTTGGTTGGTTTTTTTATTGCAAGTTGGATTATTGGCATGGTTAGATTGGATGAAGGGTGAGTCATAACTTGGGTAATTATAAGTGCAAGGGTAGATGGAATAGGTACCACTAAATTTTAAAATGGGGTCAGACTTAATTGAATTGGTTGTGGTTGTGAAAGTATGGAAGTCACACCAGGGTTCAGTTGGGATTGGGTAGTTGGTGATGCTAAACTTTGGACATTATTTATAGTTGGGTTACTCATCAAAATGGTGGTTTGGGTAACCATGGGGAAAATAGTGGAGGCAACTGAAACTAAAGTTGTCTCCATTAGAGAGGTTGGCATACCATAGATTGGGTCACTTGAAGAATTATGGGTTTGGCTCATAGAAAGGTAATGCTAAAGGGTTGCTAAATTATGATCAAGAAGTTTAGCAAAATATTGATCTCCCTTAGGCATAACGGGAATTTGGTTGGGGCTGGGAGTATGCTTTGTATCTTAAGTATGCTCCATGATAGAATCAAAAGTAAAAGGGGAAGGTAGAAGTGGTTGTTGGCTTAGATAATTGGTAAGAATTTTGGATTGAACTCACATAAATACCATGCAAGAGGAAGTATAAATAGTCTTACTACCTTGTATTAGTGATAGAATAAGGAAACACTAGGTTTGAGTATAGGTAAGTGGGTCATTTCAGCTTGCTATTTTGAGCAAATGAAAATTACACTATCATCGACATCGATAAATTGACTGATGTCAATATAAAATGTTTGCCAAAATTGGTGGATTAACCAATATCGATAGGTAAAATCTATCGATGCTAGTAGAGGTAACCAATGTCAGTCATTGTGATACCTTGGGAGATGGAAAATCTAATGTTTCAGAAAACTAGAAGTTGAAACTAGGTAAAATAGTGGATGCAATAGGTCTATGTAAGAAGGAAAAACACTTAGAAAACTTAAGATAATAGATTACATAAACTGAGTATTAGAAATAGTATTTATTTTTTGAATCAATAGGAAAACATCCTTGCCAACTCCAAAATATAGAAGGCAAAAAAGTAGAAAAAGAACGTATAGCCAAAAACTAGTAAGTCCTAGACATTAAGTTTTAGTCTCGTGTTGGCTTATGCCTTAATTAGATAGTGAAAAGAGAATTTTGTTATCAAAGATACTATAAATAAATCTACAACTAGTTTTAGGTTAGTTTTAGTTCTCAAGAGAAAATCTATGTTAGACCAGGTATGTGGCTTGTTATAGGAGCTTGGTCTCTATACTTAATGGACCTAGAGCCAAGCGAAGCCACTTAGCCAAAATATTCCTTTTGTTTTGAGTTTATACTCCACTAGAGAATGGAGTGGATTCTCCCCTTGGTGGTGAAATCCAGTAGGATATCCAGGTAAGGTAAGGTGATCTACCAAATGATGAAATCTTAATGGGCCTTTTCTCAGGTGGGTTTAGATGATTTTTTGTGTGAATTTGATTTGGTTGTGTAATATAGGTGCACTATAATTTATTCAAAATGCTTGTAATTAACTAGGTGGGTTAATATGTAGCAAGAAAACAATGAAATGTAGTAAGTTTTAAACCTAAATATAAAATGTTTAGATTTGAATGAAAACAAAGATGAAATAGGAGTAGAGAATGAAATTCACTATCTTAATGTGCATGCGATAATAAGTAAATAAGAGATTCTTTTTAACTTGTAAAAATAATAATAAATTACTTTTAGAGGGAAAGAGAAAAGAAAGAAAATTTTAGTTTAATGCTTTTAAACAAAAAATAAAATGTTGAATTTTTCATTTTAAGAGAGAAGAGAAGGAGAAAGTGCAAGAAATGAAGTTTTCACTATAATGCACCTATATGAATGCTTAAAACAAGAAATGAACCCAAGGAAAACTCCAAGGTCCACCAGGTGTGCCAAAAATGTTTCACTATTTTTTTCTCTATTTCACGTCTAAAGGAAAATAGAAAATAATGATAGGGATAAGTGATTAGAATAAACTTGGATTGGTTTGCACACCATATCTAGACATTGTGAGCACTCCTCTTTGGTTGGGGAGGACTACCTACAAGTAAAAAAGCAATAACACAAGATATTTGTTAGTAGATAAATGAGTGGGCTTCTAAGCTATGTGTTTTTTATAGGAAGTGTGAAACTTCTATAGAGATGACAGTCCACTTTTGAGAGAGAAAAGAGTAATAAGTAACTAAAATAAAGGTAAAGAGAGAATAACATAGAGATAATATTATTGTTATTCACAACCTAAGTGCAACAAATAGTGATATGGTGTAGATGGTATACTTTGTTTATATTTTAGAAGTCATTTGGGTTTGTTTTTAAAAGTTTAGGGAATCCATAGTCACTGATGTTAGTAGTGGAGTGACTGATATCAATTATAATATCGAGGTTAGTGGTGAAGGTGACCGATGTCGGTTAGGATGCCAAGGTCGACAAGGGCAATAATTGTCTAAGAGCTTTTAGAAGGATTTTTCAAGTCTGGGAAATGGTTTTGATCAGGTCTAAGTAGTTAGGGAGAGTTATGAGAGAGAGAAAGAGAGTATGGTTTGGGTATATCTAATCAGAGATTTGGTGTTCAAGTCAAGGGGAAAAAAGCAAGGAAACTTTGTAACTCCCTCATGAGGGTTTGATCAGGAGTGTGTAAAGCAATGCACAATAGATATAAAGTGATATAAAAATAAATTCTTAAAAGACCACATAATAAGTGATGTACTTAGTTGTAGTGGTCACTAAATGATAAGTGCCAGATTGATGGTCTTTATTAGGTAGCCTGAACTTGAATACCTAGATAGAGAGAACAAGTAGGTGTTTTTGGTCCTCATAAGCTTAGTTCCTAATCATGATAGACTTATGTAAGATGATAGTAAGTTAGGATGTCAAAAGTTGAATTCTTAGAGCTTGAATGCAAGTAATATTTAATTTTCTTGATTTTTATTGACCTAAAATTTAGGTTGGAGTTTGGCTTATATCACTAACATTGATGATCATTTCGACATCGGCTATGGTTTGATCAACATCGGTGGCCCTAGAATAGCTTACTATTTTTGGCCTATTTTCTATTTCTCTTCATTCCAAGTGTGGCACCCATTACAAAATGGTAAAAATAAGAGGTTAAGGAGGTAGTTGATTAGGAATTTAGTTTAGAAGTGAGAATTAGTCTTGGGTAGTTAGGATGAGGGGACCAGGTCTTGAGGTGACTCATAAGGTGAGAATTAGTCATAGGGAGAGGTGGCCATGTAAGGTGGAAAAAGGCATTTTTAATTAACTGAATTAATTATTTTAAATTAATTAAATGTGTGATGGGTAAAATCATGGGTTAGGGAGGCTAATTGTTATTATTTAAAAATGGGCTAAAAGGGGTTTTGACATAGGGAATTACACATGTGTGTGTGATGTAATTTTGGTGTCTACATAAGGATACTCTCAATAGACTTTATGAGTTATATCACATTTCAACATTATGATTAGACCTCATATAGAATATAAATATTTGTTGACACATGTGTTTACTTTGTATGCTCCTCAATACTTACATCTTAATAAAGATATTTCCCTTGTATCTTGAACATGATCTTGATATGTCATCAAATCTCAAAAACAACACTAGGTTGGCTTCAAATTTTATCTCAATAGAGAAACAAAACTTCTTTATCACACACCACTTCACCAAGCATGACATTAAATCTAACTATTCATATGAAGGACATTAAATTTTGAATTTGACATCAATTACAACATTAATGCCTTAATATCTATTATCATGAAATTACACACCCTAGGATACTCTATGAATCTCTTTAAATTTGATGTAACATTGAATCATCTCTCAAGTTTGTGGGAACTTGTAAGAGAGATGAATCTCTAGGATTGAATGGGCTATCTCCCTAAATTATTTTCTAAGTGCCTATCACCTAATCTAATGCTTGTTAATGAAAATATTTAAGATTTTGAATAATATGAAAACTATACTAGAGAGGTGATCCACCAATATATATCCCATATACTATCAAAATTTTACTAAGAAACAATGATTTCCAAGACCTCCATGCATTGAAGGATCCTAACATAGTGTTTCAATGTGAAGTTGTCATGCTTGGGATAATAAAAAAGATACTTGACCTAGGGGAATATTTCACACCATAGGGACAATTTCATACTTGAAAGAGACATTAGTACATTCAAAAAACTTCACATGACCTGTTAACATTAGAACTCTTGATTAAACATGAAGGATAAATGGAGTAAGGATGATACTATCACTTAACTCCACTATACATCACTCACATACTCAGGAAAAATGTTCAAAACTTAGAATTAGACTTGTATTCAATTTTCAAAACAAAAGTGTAATGTTATTATATCATGGCTTCACCATACCAACTATGGTCTCTTATACAATAGCCAAAATGGCTCAATTTATAAAACTTTGAGGAAGAGAGAGAGAAGGGAGTCCAAGAGGCATTAAGAAAAGTGTCCAAAAGATAAAATAAGTTATAATTCATGTGTATATGGGGTGAGCCATACAACATTAGGAGTAAAAAGTTTCATTTCCAATCATTTAGGACCTATAAAATGTCAATAAACTCCTTTTTCATAAAAAATTACCTTCCATGATTAGCCTTCTACAACTACCTTGTCATTAAATTTTATAAGGTTTACTGAAGGATTTTAGTAAGATGGGTAACAAAAAATTCTTCACATGAATTATTGAGGTCCTAAACCACTCATTATCATCTGGCCATGCATAATCATCTTTGGTAATCTCAAAATAGACCTTTTCTACACACCTCTCACACTTGGCACCTAAAAAATCTTAAAATCTATAATCTTATCCATAAATTAAGAGGGATGATATTTGTACCAAGTTTTTATGGCATCTATTACATGAAACAAGCCTTAAAATACTTTCCAAATGAAGATTCACCATTTTCTCTAAGTCTTTCCTAGTTGGTTCACTAGAACTGCTAAAATGGGAGAACTAGTAGGAATACTTAGGAGCTTAAATAATTCATGCAATGACCATGAATACTTATAAAAAGTCCTAAAATTTACTAAAAAGGTGATTTGGTCTCTTGGAAATTCACCATGCCTATAAAACATAAAAAAATGGTCAAAATAAGCCATATTTTTCCCTATTATGTATAGGTCCATACACCTAAGTCACATGTGAAGAATATATATATACTACTCTACATAATCCAAGTTTTTCCATTGCACATCCATACCTTATGGATTCTCAAATTTCCGCATCTTCCCAATCAGGTTACTATGGAGGGTTTGCAAGGGTTTTAAAGTGGTTTTCATTTTTAGCATTCATTCATAGACATGGAATGTTTTAATTTTAATAAAATTACACTTATGGATCAATAAGGACCACCTTAAACTTCATTTAATGTCTCAAAGTCTTATGCAAATCTTGGAGGAAGTTCTAAGCACTTGAAGTTGACATTTGAGCTCATTTTTTGCTTCCTAGTGAGGTCTGAATGCTTCCTAAGACAAAATGGCTTCTTGGAGACTTTATTTACCAAAAAAGGGTTTTAAAATTTCTTTATATACTATAAAAACTTCCTCCAACCATTATAATGGATTTCCAAAAGCTTTAAATGGAAATTGACCCTTGTTTTGTTTTAGGCTTAGACCTTGCCTATAGGTCTGCCTACATCTTTGAGATCCTCTTGACCCTCCAATGGTTATATTTAAAATTTTATGGATTTAAAACACCAAAATTACCTATATAAACATTAATGTATCATTTTTAAATCATATATTAGGTTTAAAATGCCTATAACCTCCAATTTGGCTTCTAACCCTAAGGCTTTCCTTCACACTTGACTGTAACCCTTGTTGTGTAGGATGCCCTATTTGCTCTCAATAATTTTAGAAATATTTATTATGTTCCTACATTTTTTACATATCTATTAAAATTTAATATTCTAATCCAATTGGTCTCTGGCTCACCATTCTTCACTTTTCCCCAAAACTACCATTCTTGTGCATGAAAGGACTACCCCTGCTCTGAGATTAAAAAAAGAGTATTACGCCTATTTTTTTGGGAAAATTGATAATTTTAAAAGATTAAAAATGTAATAATAACTAATTTTACCAATTTTTTTTGTTTTATTCCATGGTTATGGGGTCTAACCATCTCAATCTTCTCAAAAAAGGGGCAAGAAACCTTGTTTTTTGCATGTTTTATTCAAACCTCCTTATGAATGCTCCTTAAATACTTATTTGATGCATATAAGTTTTTAATGAATTTTAATCACCCTAATTTCATTATTTTTAACCTATGGATCCTATAAAAACCTCTCTCCTTAGTGGAATACCCAAACTCACCTCTTAAAACAAGGTTTTCTACCCTACCTATATAGATTGAGTCCATTTTGCTATGAGAAAAGGGCCTTGGGTGGATTGATAATAATTTTGACATATAATTTCCTTAATTTTATCATGAGGAATAAAAATTATACTATTTTCAACTCTCCTTCCCTTCCTTAGTTATCAAATTCTCAGCATATTACTCTCAATTAGGAACCTTCCTATTTGTGACAGTGAACACAGTGCTTTTATTTTAGACACCTCTATTTTGAGGTTCTAATGAAGGTGTAAATACATTTTATATCCTATTTTATTTATATCATTATTCAAATTTTAACCATTCTTTTGACCTAGCATTTTGGCCCTTTAGGGCTTCTAGTTGCTTCACAGTCTTTCATGGACTAAGATAGTCCCAAGACCCAACCTGTTTGTTATTTTAGGGTGAGAATGGCATGAAATTGATATTTATTTATGATTTATAAACTAATTTAGATCCATAAATTCATTATGTTTCAACATTTTAAACTTATCAACCCTAAAGGACTTTAATACTTCTCCAAATGCCATAATCCTCATTCCACTATCTGCTCAGCCAGGCTATTTTTTTCATTCATTTTAGGCATGTAGGTGTCTTCTAGGTCAAGATTGACTTAATAATGGTTCCTATAATGGAATTTAAGTATTTTTTTTATTGAAAACCTTGAAATATCATAAACTTGTTCATGACCATACCTATTTCACAAACCTTAACCTTTCAGTTTGTAGGTGATTCCTCGTATTCTTGTGTATAGACATAAGAGTATCCATTATGGGTTTAAGACATTGGATTTATACTTATTTCATTACATCTTAGCTTGAAATCATAATTTGATCCATTATAATCATTAAAATTATATGGCATAACCTAGAACACCATTATGAAGAGCAAGACAACCTTTTCATCAATGCCTTGTAGACAACATTGCCCTATATTAGTGATTTTCTAGCCATCTTTGAGGGTTTAAATGACCACATTCAACTATTCATTTCTCCTTCAAACTTTGGTAAATATTTATTTTGTCTAGACACTATACCTCCACCTAATTCTAGGATTCAAATCCTTTTATAGTTGCACTTTGAGAGGCCTGTAAAAGCCCCTCAGGCCTCTATTTGGTGTTTTTAGAGCAAAAGGGCCTAAATACAATCCAACCTTCCATTTGATGTTTTGATAATATCCTTTGTCAAACTATCATTATCAATATTTTTGTCTAGGCCTTTCCATATCAAATATCCTCCAATTATATTGATCAATTATTGGAACACATGTAGAAGGCATTTCTATGACATTATATATAGATGATCATCTCCTCTATATAGGTTTAACTGAGACCATTCTCCAAGTTTGCAAGTTTGTATCACCTACATGCCTCCATAAACTATTCAATTCACATTAATAGTGATAAAAGGTTAAGTACCATATCAAACCTTCCAACTTACATTTTTCATGTCGACATGCTTTTGAAGGTGGAGCTTCTTGACCATAACATATGTGGAAATCATAGAATGACAAAAAAACATGCAAGGAATACTTTTAAAACACCTCAAGAGAATATTTCAAAAATTTAATTCCCACCATACACTATTATCATTTCCAAAAAAAAATCAAAACATCATATCCAATGTGAAGGAAGCATTTTCAAAGCAATTGAGATGACTATGAATGCAAACTAGACATTTTACAAGCCTAAAAGAAGCTTTCTCAAACAATTGAACTTTACAAAAGAAGAAGAAGCATGAAAACATCTTGAAAATCATGTACAGACACATGAAACACACAAATCCATTAATCTAAAATAATAAACTTTGAGACAAGCTCAAATAGTGACCCCTTCATAGTTGAGCATGCATAAAAATATGCCTAGAATCAAAATAATTGTACGTAAATTATTATGAACCAAATATCAAGTTCTTGTTATTAAAATAAAGTGCACTAATAGAAATATCCACCCCCATAATCACTCCTACCAATTCTACTTGTATGGCTCATGCTAAGTGCACAAAGTTGTTCTTTCTTTGCTTGCCAAGTGAAAATGGAGGAAAACTAGCTCCAGATAATTTTTTTTGCATTATTATTGAAAACCAAGAATTTAAATGGATGATGAGAGGTGAAGAGTTACTCTTCCCATGCTTTTAGTTGATGATGGACTTGAGAAGTCTATATAAGTACCCACAAGCTCCTATTTTTGAGGAAAACCTACCATCTACTAAACATAACTATTTATTGTGTAACAAATAACTATTATTGAAAAGATCTTGACATGATCCACATTGAAAATCACCTTGGTTTCAGATTTTATTGCATGAAAGTTTGTACAAGTCATTAAATGGGTTAAAATATGACCAAAAGGCCCCTTTTTCCATATGAGACATAACTTATGACCAATTTATGACTTTTAAACATATTAAGGACCACTTTAAGAAAATTTAAACACAATTTGACCCTTTGAATACCTTTTACCAAGTTTGACCAACCTTTGACTTTAGTTGACTAGCCTAACACATAGAGGGTGGAATTTAACAAAGACTAGGGAGAGGATGAGTAAGGCAATAGATCAACATAAAACCTTATAAGGCACATGGGAACCTTATTAAAAGTTTAAAATAGTATGGGTTGACCTAAATTTGAATTAGGGTCAAATTTGGTCAACATTATTGGTGATTCTTATGGGTGGCATATCAGTTATGCCTAAGACTAGTTGCCTAATCCTTCTATTAGGCATGGAGTCATGTCTATGAGAACTCAAATTGACATGAACAAACCTTTAATTTACCACAAGACAAATACCATTAAAAAAACCATATAAAGAAATAACAACACACACAAGACAAAAGAAAAACACAAAACAAAGACACACTTGTGCTACTAAGCACTTAGGGAACATAAAGCACAACTAAAAACAAATTAGTATATGCATCCATCTTGATCATACTCCCTTCTTGGATAAAAATGGGAGTATGTTTAATCTCCCTCCTCATTAGATGAATGAGGATTCCATGTATTCTTCCTTTTGGGTGTGATGCTAGATGACTCATGTTTTCTCTTTATTCCTTGACTTATCATGTCATTTGATAAAGTCATCTCAAATAGGTCTCCAAAGTAGTTGAAGTCCTCTTGGTTTTGGAAACATGTCTCACATTATTTTGATCTTGTCTCCTCATATCAAATTTGCATGTCCATATATAGGACAACTTGTTTTAAGTTCATGTCTCTTTGATAGATCTCATCTTCTTTCTCAAATGTCACACCTTCATACTCTCCAAGAAGTATTGTATCATGGAAATTTTGAAGTATCTATTTCTTAAATTACTCTTTGAAGATGGTGGATGCAGATTTATGAGTGATTTTAGGATTAATATTCAAATCACCTTCAAGAGGCCCAAGATCATCATATATTGTTCTATCTTGATCCAAACTCTTTTGGTGATAAGACTCCTTAACACACACCCACTTTCTAACTTCTTGCTTGTCATGGTTTATGGTCAGTTCTATAGGACTTTTAGGCCCATTTTGGATTTCAAATTCATTGCATATGTCTTCAAACATCTACCATACCCCATCATTTTTTGTTTGATCTTCATCATGGAAAGGAATAAATAGAGAAAACATTTCATCTTCAAGATTCAAGAGAAGTCCTTCCAAGGAATCCTTTTCAACATAAGGATCATCATTTTCACAAGGAATTAGATATTTTTCATCATTTATCCAATATGAAACCTCTATTCCTTCTTCATAATATCTCCACACAATTTGACTTGTTCTACCATGATGTCTTCCTTCTTTTGGTTGTTCTCTTGGATAGACTCCCAAGAAAAGAAATTTTGGGAAATGGACAAAGATTTTGGAGCATCTTGAGAATGCCAAGATGATTGGTTTCATAGGCTCTCAATTTCTTTTCTAGATTATAAATTAGGCTACAAACCTTTAGTACTTCATAGGTATAATTTGACTAATTATCCCCTTCTAGGTATCTGCTACTTTTTTATTTGTTCTAACTCATTCCTTACACTCCTAATATAAACACTAGGAATGGCTTGATCACTACTATATCTAGTATCAAGATCTATCATGTATTCTTGGTAGCCAATAACAGATTATTTGAAACTAGCAATGGAATGACATGGAGAAGAACCAACTAGACTAGGTGGAGAACAATATGGAGAGGACTGATTATTAGCCACATGGGGCTCATTACAATCTTGGACAAGTACTTGGTCATTTTGAAGAGGAATAGGCAAAATAGGACATACTTATTCTACTTTATGATCTTCATTTGTAAGTTGGGGTATAGGAGTATCTTGTTCATGCACACAATAAGACCCCAAATCAATCTCTTCAATGGATTCATAAGGATCATGATCATATATTTAAGTACCATACTCATGAAGGAAAAGGTAAAAAATACCTTCAATAGGAGAGGATGCTTCGCCTTCCATGACGCCTTCTTCTTCTTTACTAATCACACTATTCTGATTTGAACTTGACTCCACATGTGGTTCAATATGAAACCTTGCCAAGGGATATTTTCTTATGGTAACCTTGGTTCCATACCTTGTTATGAAATTTATAAAAGTCTAATCATTATAAATATATCCTCATATTGTAGCCATGAATTCCCTTGACAATCAAATAGCAAAGTGATCTGGGAGGTCTACCACCACAATGTCTTACATAATGGGGAAGCTTGGACACTCATGTAGAAAAAAATTCAACTCTTTAAATAATCATAATATCTTGGTTAGAGTTACATCAAGTTGTAACACACCCTTGCTATGTGGTTCATACTTTAACCCAAACTTATCTGCAACCACCTTAGGCATAACCGTGGTACTAGCCCCACTATCCACAATGAAATTGTGAACCAATTTGTCTCTTATAATTAGTGTGAGGTAGAAAGGTGGAGGATTTTTAGATTTGGTGGAGGGCTCTAGGACATGAATTGGTGTCTTGACAAGGTCCACACCATGTTACCTTGGAGCTTGAGGGGCTACATTGATATTGTCAAGTTGTTCTTATAGGAGTTCATTTTGACCAAACATTTACAAGACTTCCCAAAGAGATATGTTAGTCTTGGTATTCTTTAAAGAGTTAATAATGTTTATATGGGAAGTATTTACCTTTTCTTGCATCTTTAGGGGTAATAAGGAATATTGAACTTGATGTATTATAAGCTTGACAACCTTTTTTGCATTCTAACTTTGATGAGGAATGTGACTAGTAGGAGGTGCTACATTAGGATTCACAACTTGTGGCCTTTAAAATGCATCACTTGGAGTCACATGTGCTTCAATAAAATCTACCACAACTCTCTTTTTGGCTCTTGTGTTGGATACAACTGATGTACTTTGATTTAGCACATATTCATTCTCCTTTTGAATGTTTATGAGAATAGTACTTTGGCTACTACCTTCTCCATGAGTGTTCACTTACATGAGATGTTCTTTTTTTGATGTAAGACAAGGGGTGGCTCCTTCTTATTCCACAAAAGCATGACAACCTTCTCCACCATCATACCCAAATTGACCTTGAGATTGTCCCTAATGATCCATATGTTCTTCTCCTTAAACCAAATTAGTATAGATTGGAAAAACAACCCTTGTAGATGGAATAGAATTAGGATTATAGGAATTGGGATACCTATTTAAATATTTTTGACCTTGTCCTCTTCCTTGGTAGTTTTATTGTGGTGGAGGTCTATAGCCTTGTTGGGGATAGTATTAAGGATTGGGTGGATCAATTGCATGCAATTAGGCTTGTTTGAGATGGGCTTGCAATGATCTAATCAATTGATATTTTTCAATAGTGTTATCCACCTTCTTATGGAAGTTTCTAAGTTTTACATTGGCATTAGGAACTTGCGCTATACTTGGATTTTCAATTGAACCATGAGATAACAAGGGCATAGGAAATCTAGGGGGTAATTTCCCAGCTTATATCAAACTATTCTTAGCTTCAATAGCTACCTCATATACATCAAGTAGAGTAAATCCTCCCATTTATTGCAACATGACTACCACATCAGTGCTAATAGCCTTGATATAAGTGGGGAACATAAATCTTGGAGGAAGCCTCATGATAAGTGGCAGCCTATACCATGTTCTTTGAAATCTCTCATTGAGATCTCCCATGGATTCATTAGGACCTAGCTTAATCACATTTAGTTGGTGGATTAATGAAGAATTATCACTTATGTTATTAAACCTACTCACCAATAATTCCCCAAAGTCATCCCAATTTGTATTAAAACCACCTCCCAAAGTTCTATACCAATCAAGTGCCATACCTTTTAGAGACATGGCAAGAAATCTAATGTGATATGTTGGCTTGAGTGACATTATGAAAAAGTTTGAAATGTCCCTAATGTGATTAGATGGTGTAATAGGACCCTCTCCATTGAAGTTAGGGAGATTTTTGGTAGCATTGGGAGGAATAAGGTCATATGTAGGAAGGTTAATTGGATTTTGGGTGTTGAAATCTAGGAAAAGATGTTGCCTAGCCATAGCTTATTCCACTTCTTGATATCCTATCTCCTCAACTTCTTCTTCCTCTTCAAAACCTTATTGTTCAAGATCTCTAAAAGTTAGGAATAGTTTAGGATGTTATTATTCAAGAGGAGTTTCAAGTAAAGGGACTTGATTGAAAACTCAACTAGAAGATGATCTAGTGAGGACCATGAAGTATAATGTGGAAAATTTGATCTAAAACTAGAGATTATCACCTTTTATATTCACCAAATATTATATTAGAAACACTTACTCAACTTTGGGATTGTCAAGACCAACATTCGCCTTGACATGTAAACAATTAGGATGAATGGTCCCACCAAGTGTGCCATAACTATTGTCATCAAATTGTGTACCCTAAGACACTCTATGAAGCTCCTTAAATTTGATGCAACATTGAATCATCTCTCAAAATTTTAGGAACTTGTATGAGAGATGGATCTCTAGGATTGAAAGGGTTAGCTCCTTGAATTCTTCTCTAAGTGCCTATCACCTAATTTAATGCTTGTTCATGAAAATAATTAAGAGTTTATATAAGATGAAAACTATACTAGAGATGCGATCCACCAATATATATCCCATAGACTATCATACTTATACTAAGTAATAATGCTTTCCAAGACCAATTCAAAGACCAATTCAATGCATTGAAGGATCCTAACATAGTGTTTCAATGTGAAGGTGGTATGCTTGGGAAAATCAACAAGATACATGACCTAGGGGAATATTTCACACCACAGGGATAATTTAATACTTTATAGATAAATTAGTACATCCAACACACTTCACATGACCTATTAACATCAAAACTCTTCCTTAAACATGAAGGATAAAGGGAGAATGGATGATACTATCACTTAGTGTTAGGTTGTGGAGCTAAAAGCTTCACTGTATGCAAACATGGAGGAGGTTGCTGAGTTCCAGGGATACCGACATTGGCAGTGCAACTGACGTCGATCAAGGGTGAACAGAAGGGCAACTGACATCAGCAGGAGTCAGCCAACATCGGTCACCTCTAAGTAGATAGGGACTGACGTCAGTCGAGTTCTAGAACTGCTCGTTGCATGAATAGTTAGTTTGTTGAATTGATTGTTTGCATGTAAAGGCTATTTTGAGTCTTGAGCTACATGTCTAATTATTGTAAATTAGAAGTCTAAGTTATTATTTAGTATGGGATCTATTTATAGACTCATTGGCATGTATTGTAATTAAAAAAGGATTAAGGCAAGGAAGAGATCCTTCCAATTGTAAGAACAAGTTGATCTGCAGGTGGTAGCAAGATCAGGGAGAAGTTCTACATGGTAAGTAAGATCATTTGAGTTGTAGGTTATTGCAAGTTCATGGGAGATCTACTTGAAGTACTTTGAGTACTTGTGTACTGGCAGGGTTATTACTGACTGGTTGTAGGTGAACACCAACTCTGTGTTTGAGTTGTGTGTTGGGACCATTTTTGGTAGGAGGGTGAACTCTTGAGGGAAAGAGATCTATACATCTGAGAGGTGTGGAATATTGTGGCATCTTCATTTTATTTCCTTCAGGCATGAGTATTGATACAAAATTGTGTATTGTCTCTCATATTCTATGTCATTTGTGAATTCTAGTTACTTGTTAATTCTGGTATAATTCCATGATTAGTTGCTTATACAAGGTAATCATATTGTCCTCTTATTGAGGAGCAAGATCCTAACAAGTTGGAATCAGAGCTTGGTTTATGGTTCTAGGTTCCCTAACAAGTGGTATCAGAGCATGGTTGTTGTTTTAGATTCTTGACAAAGTGGTATCAGAGCTTTTGGTTGGGTTACTAATAGGTTGTATCAGATCTAGTTAGTGTTTGTTGATTATAGGTTACTCATAGGGGTTTCTATTTGAGTGGGAGTATCGCAATGGCAGAATAAATTAAGCTACGAATGGAGAAGTTTAATGGCAAGAACTATCAATTATGGAAGATGTAGATATAAGATTATCTATATCAAAAAGATTTGTACTTACCATTGGGTGGGGTTGCATGCAAGCCCATGGATATGAAGGATGAAGAATGGAAGGTTCTTGATCGGAAGGCTTTGGGATCTATAAGGTTGAGCCTTGCATTGTCTATGATTTCCAACTTATCTCAGGCTAAGATAATGATAGACTTGATGGAATCTTTGGCAAATTTATATGAAAAACCCTCAACTTTGAATAAGGTATTTCTTATGAAGCAATTATTTAATTTGCAAATGTTGGAAGGTGGATCTGTTCATAGTCATCTTAGTGATTTCCATGGTTTGGTAAACTAGTTAAATTCAGTCAATATTGTTTTTGATGATGAAATTAAGGCTCTCTTAATCTTATGCTCATTACCTAAAAGTTGGGAGAGTTTGGTAATGACAGTTAGTAATATTGCATCTGCTTCAAAGATCTTAAAAGTGGATGATGTTGTGAGTGTAATCTTGAATGAAGAAATTCATAGGAAAAGCACAGGTGAATCATCAGAGAATGCATTGAGTGTTGAAAGAAAGGGAAGGCAAAGAGAGAAGATCGAGCATGGGAGATCAAGGTCCAAGATAGGTAGGAGATCCAAGTCTAGGTATGGTAGAATAACCTGCTGGAAATGTGGAAAGCAAGGGCATGTAAAGAAAGATTGTTGGTTGGTTGAAGATCAGCAAGAAGGAATTGAAGAAGCAGATGTTGTAGGTATTGTTGCAGTTATTTTTACACAGGATGCTCTGGTATGTTCCTTGGATAAAGTAGAATCTTGGGTTTT
This sequence comes from Torreya grandis, assembly GCA_037957365.1. Taxonomy (NCBI): domain Eukaryota; kingdom Viridiplantae; phylum Streptophyta; class Pinopsida; order Cupressales; family Taxaceae; genus Torreya; species Torreya grandis. The sequence continues at coordinate 40,565 of JARHVA010002602.1, forward strand.
AGATTCTGGGGCCTCTTTCCATGCAGCCCCAAATAGGGATTTTTTTCATGAATATGTCTAGGGAGACTTTGGAGAAATTTATTTATGGGATGGTAAGCCTTGTCAAATGGTTGGCAAAGGGAAAGTGAAGCTAAAATTGTAGATGGGCAACACATGGGTGTTAAAGGAGGTCATGCATGTCCTAGTCCTGAAGTAGAATTTGATTTCTGTTGGAAATTTGGGTGATGAGGGTTGCATAGTAACTCTCACAGCGGACTCTTGGAAAGTTTCCAAGGGTGCACTTGTTGTAGCAAGAGGTAAGAAAGTAGGTATGCTTTATCTATCTACTTGTATTACTGATTCTCCTTTTGGTTTATCTACTTCAGTTGTAGATTTGAAGATGTGGCTTAATAGGCTTGGTCACATGAATATGAAGGGGATGCATGTTCTTGAGTCAAAGGGTATGCTTTCAGATTTGAAAAGTATGGATCAAGATTTCTATAAGCAAAGGAAGAAAGTGACATTTCTTGAGAAATCTAATGTTGATGACAAGAATAGGAAAGCCTTAGTTTTCAAGGAGAAGATGACAGATAGAGATCAGTGCAAGGGGTTGAAGAATTTTGAGTATAGCAAGGTTGATTTGGACAAGGTTTTGATCCAAAAGGAGCTCATGGGTAAAAGTCATCACTCACAAGTAAAACATAGAGACCGACGTCAGTTAGAAAACTGATGTCAACATCCAAATAAGGACCGACATCGGCTATGTGTAGCCTGATGTTGGTGACTCCAGACAAATAAACACTGGCATCGATCAGAAGAAACTGACATCAGCGATGAGGTAGTTGCATGGAACTGATGTTGGTCAAGTGCAGACTGAGATGTGACTGGCATCAATCACTGAGATAGATTTTGGGTGGATAGCAAGCTATCAAGGAGTCTCAAGTGCCCATATGGAGGACTTAAAAGGGTAAGTAAGCCTCAAATTCATCATTTCCCTTCTTTACACTACTTGTTGCTCACTGATGGTCAAGAACTAGGAAGTTATTAAAGAAGCAGAGCAGGTAGATCCAAGAAATAGTGGGAGCTTGGCATGGATGAAGGATGTGATTCCTTGGAGAAGAACCAAATCGGAGTTTTTGGTGGAGTTGCCAGCTGGAAGAAAGCATTGAGAGACGAATGGATTTTTAGGATAAAGAAGAGTGGGAATGGACACATGAGATGGAAGGCCAGGGTATATGGTCTTGAGTAAGTTGCAGGACAATGGAGGTTTAACCATTGTGTTTTATTTACCAGGTTGGATAATATTAGCTACATTATCCTATTACTGTATTGTGTGCTTGTTGCAGGGTTACACATACATGGAGTTGCTGAACTAAAGGTAAAGTTAGTTTAGAGGTGTGTCATGAGGAATCTGGAAGCAGCAAGATTCTTTGGCATGAGTGTGTTTTAGAGACATAGAAGGTCACAGATTGATTTTGTCTCTAGATGATTATGTGAAACTGGTTAGCACGCCGATGGTTGGATAGTTTTATGAATAGTGTCCTGATTCACATAATGAGGTTAAGTGCATGGTATGTACTAGACCTAAGATTTCCCAAGCAGTGGGAGTTGTCAGCAAGTTTGGAGCCAATATGAGAAAGAAGCACTGGAGCGTAGTTCAATAGATTCTCAAATATCTAAGAGGGACCAATAGTAGGTGCACATGCTATGCAGGGTCAAGTTCTTTTCTACATGGGTTTGTAGATGTGGATGTGGTAGGTGATTTGGATGACAAGAGGTGCACCATAGGATTTGTGGTGGTTGGTCTTCAAGAGTGATCTCGAAGAGGGATACAAAGCCAGGAAACAAACTAGATGATGTACATGTATAGGTACAAGTGCAGCTATTTATGTCCAAGTGGGAGATTTTTAGGTTGTGGAGCTAAAAGCTTCACTATATGCAAACATGGAGGAGGTTGCTAAGTTCCAAGGATACCGGCATTGATATCAAAACTGATGTCGGTCAAGGGTGAACAGAAGGGCAACTGACATCGGTAGGAGTCGACCGATGTCGATCATCTCCAGGTAGACAGGGACCAACATCGGTCACCTGTGCGGTTCTAGAACTGCTCGTTGCATGAATAGTTAGTTTGTTGAACCGATTGTTTGCATATAAAGGCTATTTTGAGTCTTGAGCTGCATGTCTAATTATTATAAATTAGAAGTCAAAGTTATTGTTTAGAATGGGATCTATTTATAGACTCATTGGCATGTATTGTAATTAAAAAGGATTAAGGCAAGGAAGAGATCCTTCCAATTGTAAAAATAGGTTGATCTGCAGGTGGCAGCAAGATCAAGGAGAAGTTCTACATGGTAAGTAAGATCATTTGAGTTGTAGGTTATTGCAAGTTCATGGGAGATCTGCTTGAAGTACTTTGAGTACTTGTGTACTAGCAGGGTTATTACTGACTGGTTGGAGGTGAACACCAACTCTGTGTTTGAGTTGTGTGTTGGGACCATTTTTGGTAGGAGAGTGAACTCTTGATGGAAAGAGATCTGTACATTTGAGAGGTGTGGAAGATTGTGGCATCTTCATTGTATTTCTTTCAGGCATGAGTATTAATACAAGATTGTGTATTGTCTCTCATATTCTGTGTCATTTGTGAATTATAGTTACTTGTTAATTTTGGTATAATTTCATGATTAGTTGCTTATACAAGGTAATCATATTGTGCTCTTATTGAGGAGCAAGATCCTAACAAGTTAGAATCAGAGCCGGGTTTGTGGTTCTAGGTTCCCTGACACTTAGATCAACTATACATCACTCACATACTTAGATAAAATGTTAAAAACTTATAATTATAATTTTATTTAATTTTAAAAAGAAAAGTGTAATGTCATTTTAGTATGGCTTCACCATACCAACTATGGTCTCTTTTACAATAGCCAAAATGGCTCAATTTATATAACTTTGAGGAAGAGAGAGAGAAGGGGAGTCTAAGAGATACACGGATAGGTTTCCAAAAAATAAAATCAGTTACAATACATGTGGATGATGATATGGGGTTATCAATGCAACATAAAGAGAAACAAGTGTCATTTCCAATCATTTCGAACATAAAAAATGTCAAAAAACTCCTTTTGAATATAAAATTGACTTCCATGATTAGCCTTATAAAACTACCTTATCATTACAACTGATCAAGTATAATGATGTATTTGAGTAAGAGAGGTTAAAACAAAGTCTTCACATGCATTTTTGAGGTCTTAAACCACTCATGATCATTTGAACATGCATAATCATCTTTGGCAGTCTCAAAATAACCCTTTTCTATACACCTCTCACACTTGGCACCTAAAAACTCTTAAAATATGAAGTATTATCCCTAAATTAAGAGGGATGACATGTTTCCCATGTTTATATGGAATTAGTTATAAGAAACAATCCTTAAAAGGCTTTCAAAATGAAGATTCACCATTTTCTCTAAGTCTTTCCTTGTTGGTTCACTGGACTAGCTAAAATGGGAGAACTAGTAGACAAACTTAGGAGATTATAAACTTGATCCAATGACCACAAGGAATTATAAAAAGTCCTAAAATTTACTTAAATAGTGATTTAGTCTCCTAAAAATTCACCATGCTTGTAAAACACAAAAAATGGTCAAAATAAGTGCTATTTTCACCTAATATGTATAGGTTCATATGCCTAAGTCACATGTGAAGAATATATGCATATTCATATACATCATCCAAGTGTTTTCATGGCACCTCCATACCTTATAGATGCTCAAATTTCCTCATCTTCCCAATCAGGTCACTATAAAGGGTTTGCAAGGGTTTTGAAGTGGTTTTCATTCTTAGCATTTATTTATAGACATGGAATGTTTGAGTTCTGATAAAATGGAACTTATGGGTCATCAATTACTTCATTAAACTTCCTTTAATTTCTCAAGGTCCCATGCAAATCTTGGTGGAAGTTCTAAGCACTTGAAGTTGACATTCAAGCTCATTTTTTGTTTCTTGGTGGGGTCTAAATGCTTTCTAAGCCAAAAATGGATTATTGGAGACCTTATTTTAAAAAAAAGTGTTTTTAAATATCTATATATACTATACAAACTTCCTCTAACCATTATAATGGATTTCCAAAAGTTTGAAATGGAAATTGACCCCTATTTGGTTTTAGGCTTAAACCTTACCAATAGGTCTGCGTACATCTTTGAGCTCCTCTTGACCCTCAAATGGTTATATTTATAATGTTATGGATTTAAAACACCCAAAATACCTTTTTAAACATTAATTTATCATGTGTAAATCATATATTAGGTTGAAAATTCCTATGACCTCCAATTTGGCTTCTAGCCCTAAGGCTTTCCTTCACACTTGGCTATAACCCTTATTGTGTAGCATGCCCTATTTGATATAAATAATTTTATAAAGGTTTATTATTTTCCTCCATTTTTTACCTATATATTCAAAACTTATGTTAAAATTCAATTGTTATATAGCTCACCATTCTTCAATTTTCCCCAAAATTGCCATTCTTGTGCATGAAAGGACTGCCCCTACTTTGAGACAAAGAAAAGAGTATTATGCCTATTTTTTTAGAAAAATTGATTATTTTAAAATATTAAAAATTTCATAATAACTAATTTTACCAATTTTTTGTTTTATTCAATGGTTATGGGGTCTAATCATCTCAATCTTCTCAAAAAAAGGGGCAAGAAACCTTGTTTTTTGCTTATTTTGTTCAAACCTCCTTATGAATGATCCTTTCACACTTATTTGATGCATAAAAATTGTTCATTAATGTTCCTTACCCTCATTAAATTATTTTTTAACCTATGTATCCACTCAAAACCTATCTCCTAAGTGGAATCCCCAAACTCACCTCTTGAAACAAGGCTTTCCCTACCCTGCTTGTACGAACTAAGCCTATTTTACTATGAGAAAAGGGAATTTGGTGGATTTAAGATGTTATGGAAATATAATTTCCTTAATTTTATCATTATTAATCCACATCATACTATTTTAAACTCTCCTTCCCTTCCTTAGGTATTAAACCCTCCACATGTTACTCTTAATAAGGACCCTGCTTATCTGTGATAGTGAATAGGGTGATTTTGTTTTAGACACCTTTATTTGGAGGTTATAATGAATGTTTAAATACATTTTATATCCTATTTTTCCCATATCATTATGAAAATTTAAACTATTATTTTGACCTAGCATTTTGGCCCTTTAGGGCTTCTAGTTACTTCACTGTCCTTCATGGACTAAGATAGTCCCAAGACCCTGCCTATAGGTTGTTTTAGGGTAAGAATGGCATGAAATTGATCTTTATTTATGATTTTAAAACTAATTTAGATCCCACAATTCATTATTTTTTAACATTGTAATCCTATCAACCCTAAAGTGCTTTAACACTTCTCCAAATGCCATAATCCTCATCCCACTATCTACTTAGTTGTAGGTGGCTATTTTTTTCATTCATTTTAGGCATGTAGGTGTCTTATAGGTCAAAATAGAATTTATAATGGTGCATATAATAGAATGTAAGTATTTTTTTTCTTAAAAACCATGAAATATCATAAACTTGTTCATGACCACACCTATTTCACAAACCTTAACCTTTTTTCCTGTAGGTGATTCCTCACAATCCTGTGTACAGATAGAGGAGTATGTATTAGGGGTTCAAGACATTGGATTTATCCTTATTTCATGCCCTCTTAGCTTGAAAGAATAATTTAACCCATTATAATCATTCAAATTTTATGAAACAACCTAGAACACCATTATGAAGAGCAAGGCAACCTTTTGATCAATGCCATGTAGACAACACTACCCTATTTCAGTGATTTTCTACCCATCTTTGAGGGTCTAAATGACCACCTTCCACTATTCATTTCTCCTTAAAAATTTGGTAAATATTTATTTGGTATAGATACTATACCTCCACCCAATTATAAGATTCAAATCCTTTTATAGGTGCACTTTGAGAGGCATTTAAAAACCCCTTAGGCCTTTATTTGGTGTTTTTAGAGCAAAAGGGCCTAAATATAGTTCAATCTTCCATTTGATTTTTTGATACTATCCTTTGTCAAAATAACATTATAAGAAAGTTTGTCTAGGCCTTTCCATAGAAAATAGCCTCAAACTATATTGATCAATTATTGGAAAACATATAGAAGGCATATCTATGGCATCAACTATAGATGATCATTTCCTCTATACAAGTAGAACTGAGACCATTCTCCAAGTTTATAAGTTTATAACACATACATGCATCCATCAACTCTTCAATGCACATTAATAGTCCCAAGAGGTTAATAACCATACCAAACCTTCAACCTTACATTTGTGACATCAACATGCTTTTGAAGGTGGAGCTTCTTGACCATAACATACATGGAAATCATGGAATGATAAAAAAACATGCAAGGAATTCTTTCAAAACACCTCAAGATTAATTTTCAACAATTTAATACCTAAAATACACCAATATAATTTCCAAAAAAACATCAGAACATCATATCCAATGTGAAGGAAACATTTTCAAAAAAATTGAGATGACTGTGAATACAAACTAGACATTTTGCAAGCCTAAAAGAGGCTTTCTCAAATAATTGAACTCTCAAAAATAAGAAAAAGAATGGAAACATCTTTAAAATCATGTAGAGACACTTAAAACACACAAATCCATCAATACAAAATAGGAAACTCTAATACAAGCTCAAACAATGACCCCCTCATGGTTTAACATGTATAAAAAGCTACCTAGAATCAAACTAATTTATAATAAAGGATGATGCACCAAATATCAAGTTATTTATATGAAAATTAAGTGAGTTTATATTAATATACACCCCCAAAATCACTCCTACCAATTCCACCTGTACAACCCATGCCAAGTGCATGAAGTTGATCCTTCTTTACTTGCCAAGTGAAAATGGAGGAAAACAACTTACAAATGTTTTTTTTGCATTATTATTGAAAACCAAGAATTTAAATGGATGAAGGGATGTGAATATTTACTCTTCCCATGTTTTTATTTGATGATGGACTTGAGAAGTCCCTATAAGTTCCCAAAAGATCTTATTTTTGAGGGAAAACTACCATCCACTAAACATAACTAATCCTTGTCTAAGAAATAAATTTTATTTACATGATACACATTTAAAATCACATTTATGTCAAATATGATTGCATGAAATTTTGTACAAGTCATTAAATGGGTTAAAATATGACCAAAAGGCCCCTTTTTCCACATGAGACATAACCTATGACCAATTTATGACTTATAAACATATTGATGACCACCTTAAGACAATTTAAACACAACTTGAATCTTTTAATACCTTTTATCAAGTTTTACAAACCTTTGAATTTAGTTAACCATGCTAACACATAGAGGGTGGACTTCAACAAGGACTAGGGAGAGGATGAGTAAGACAATAGACAAACATAACACCTTATAAGGCAATGGGAACCTTACTAAAAGTTAAAAATAATAGGGGTTGAACCAAATTTTTTCAACAATACCTACACTAGGAACATACCTCAATATTCATAATTTTTTATGGAGTTACTCTTAACTTAGCGTATGGGGATTTACTCCTGTAAAAAGTAGTCTGGGTTTTTAGTGATTATTCATAAATCAAAGAGCACTAATATAATTACCAATGATTCAAATTATAACCTCATAGGGTTCCCAAACTTTTACCAAAATATCAGCTCCCAAATTTGCATATACGGCCTGTACTATCTACTTAAATTTTGCCTTCACTAGCTTATGAATGGAGCAATGGAGGAGAGAGAAAATTATGAAATTTTTAGATATTCAAATTCTTTCCAAGATTTATTAAGACTTATAGCATATTAAATGACAAATTTTTTCACTTGAATATGACTTCAACAAGTCCCTAAAATTTCCTCTAATTCTTTAATATGGTGTTGAAATCTAAGAATCTAACCTTTCTCTAACATGCTCATAGGTGTGATAGTTATGTAATTGATACATTATATTTTTAAGGTGTGTGGTGAATATTTTTGAGTTAGGGAACTTGGACACACATTAGATTTAGTCAAAAATCTACTTTTTAATGCATTCACAACACCTTAGAGCTAGTAAGTGAACCTTAAGCACTTCAAAATTTTATGAAATGTTGTGAAAAGATGTTTACCATATGAAATGACTTTAATAAACCCATAATCATTTACGACATGACTTGACCATGACTTATTTTCTCATGACACCCCTAGACCAAAATATGACCAAAATATGGCTTTACCTTAACTTCTCCAAACTAACCTTAAAAAATGCTAACAAGGTTAAATGAAGACTTATAGGGACCTATAGCCATATAAAATGTGAAAATTATTAACTTTAGTATGGATAATGACACCCAACCCATAGGCCCCTCTTGCTTTCTCTCATGACCCTCATAGGTTTCTTTTCATTTATTTCCAGTCATCCATAGCCTTTTAGACCTAATCTTAGCTCAGTCAGACTACTCTTTTCATGACAAATCCATCCCCTTAGGTCTTGTCAACTAAAGACAATAGCGCCCAACTTGGACTATAGCACTAGTACCATTAGTGTCCACTTTTAATGCTCCTATCCAAGTAAATATTTAGCTCCAATGATTAGTTCCTTCTGGTTCCTCATCCTTGTCCTTGTTGGCCTAATGTGAGCACATTCAACCCATGACTAATAGATCCCTATAAAAACCCATTCAAAGATCATTTAGAGAGGGTTGGTAAATATCACAAAACAAGTAAGAATACAAGCAAGACTACCTAGTCATATTTCCCTATTCTATGCATACAACCATCTAATACCATTTATATCTTATTTAAATCCTTACACCAATCCCTAGTCACCTCAAGCACACTTAGTTTAACAATTTGGATCTTCATAAACACTATTGCACAAAGCACATCAAGTGGGAGAACTACATATGGCTCGATCTCTCTTCAAAGTATTGTTATGTAGGAAGCATGCCCACACAAGGGGTGTGGATACATGTTTAGTGAATATTACACACACTAACACCCCCCATATCTTTTTCAAAATTGGTCAAAGTATAATGGAGTCTAGGATTTGAAGATAAAATCAGATCTACAGGGTGTTCCATAGACATCCAACAATTAAAATTTCACAGGTAGGGCCCATATACACAATGAACAAAACCAAAAAAGCTCAAGTATCCTAGATAATAGTGGCAAAAGTATAATATATAGATGAAGCCTAGGGTGTCCCATTTTTTATGCTCCTATCCAAACATAAAATTAAGGCTAGATCTTGATTTGTGACAATGTCTCAGTCCTACATAGTGAATTCCAGTCTCTATCTTATTTTCTTTTCATTATTACTATTTTTTAGAAAATTTCAAATTGCAATAAAATTATAAATTTTTTTATCTTGATTATTGCATATTTATTTACTAATTTTACTACTCAGACCCTTTCACTAAATTAGGAATAATACACCAATATTCCAAAAAATTGTTAAATCATTTGGTGAATCTGACTTATTTCATTTGTGTATAAAAAACATAGAAACCCTAGGGTCAATTTCCTACTAATTTTTCCTATATTTTTCAAATTTTTTACTAACATATAAAAACAAAAAATTAGCATTACATTTTAAAATTTTCATAGTAATTTTAAAATATTTTTCTTTCAAACCCCAGTTGTCCATACTAGGTCCTTGTATTTCCTCAGTATTTTTTCAATAATTTTCTTGATTTTTTACTAGATTATTTAAATCATAAATACACTTTAAATTTAAAAATTCAATAGTAATTTTCAAAAATAATTAATTTTCAAACCCTAGTTGCATATACTAGGTCCTGTTCAATAAAAAAAATAATAATAAATTTTTGATTTTTTTTACCTGCATACCTAACTCAGAAATTCACTTTAAATCTCAAAATGTTATAGTAATGTTTAAAATAATCACCTTTCAAGCCCTAGTTGCATATACAAGGTACCATTTCTTCTTTATGTATCACCTTACATGTTTGTGAGTTTCGTATCCTTCTTAATGCAATTTTTAGTTAGCTATTTTTATGAATTTACATTTCCTATATCTAGTACCTTCATTTTCTAGCACTTTGATTATTACAAATTATTATGAAAAATTCAAAAAAAAAATCAGTTTTTTTTTCTACCTTAACAATGGCCCAATACATTAGTTTTGATGAAACTGATAAAAGGTAACTTCAAGAACTCTTAACTGAACACCCTAACACACAATATGATATGATTAAAATATTATAAAAAGAACAACAAAGAGTAAACAATGGAAAATCTTCTCAAACCATGAAGCAACTAGTTGAAAATGACACTATAGAGGCAACTATGTCTGAACAACCCCCTATAGCAGCCTAACCTTCCTCTATGCCATTGACTACAGTTAGTACATCATTGTCTCCTAATGTGATAACCTTTGTGTAAGAGATAAAATCTCTTCAATCCAAGGTGATACATCTTGAACAAGGTACCTCTAGACCTACATAGGCTTTGGATTATTTTTCTCTACTGCATACACCATTGGCATGTCACATTACTTCTACACCCTTGACACTAACCCAAGCTTACTCTATATGATGGCAAGGATGATCTAGAGACACATTTTAGATCCTTTCATGTAACAGGCTTGGACTATGTACCAAATATTGGCTACTTACCAAGCTATTTCCATGGAGTGTAAATGATTATAATTTACAATGGTTCTATAGTCTATCAAATCTATTGATCAATGTATTAAATTCTTTAGTTAACCTATTCCTAGCTCATTTCAATATTAACATTGGTGATAAGGTTTTCTATACCCAAGTTACACAATAGAAACAAAGGTCAAATGAGCATCTCATAGATTATGTTCTTTGATATAAGACTATCTTGGCTAAGATGAAAAACCCCATAGCTGATCAAGAGTTACAAGATATCTTCGAATAAAGTCTCTTACCAGATTTATATGAATCAATTATGTTCAAAATATTCTCTTCCTTCATTGAATTATGTCACACACTAAAGGAAAGAGAACTCAAGTTAATTTCAATGGACAAACTCAAGTACATGAGCACATCAAAAATAACAAACAAGAGTAACAACAAAGTCCCTTACAAATTCAAGGCCAATGATAACAAATAATCAATCTACAATCAATGCATATTTTGAGCCACCTCAATGAGTGGTTCTACCGGCAACTCCTTGATGAACTATTACCAATCGACCAATTTTTCTAATCAGAGTTTTACAACTTTTAGAATGTAATATAATATTTCTCCCTCCTATTCAAGAAGTTGATCCAACAATGCCTCTTCCACGGGGATATGATCAACATGCATTTTGAAAGTTTCACAGGGCACTAGGGTATACAACAAGCATATGCATTAGTTTGAGACACAAGATTTAGGATTTGACAGATGTAAATCATATTGATCTTGGCACTCTAGTCAAGCCTCTATAGGCCAATCCAACATAAGATAAAGCATTGAGAATATTATTTTATCCTTTTCTACAACATTCCAACCAAGAGATAGGGGATACATCAAGGGTTCACCATGCATATCATGCACACCCTCCTCAAAATACATACAAGGTACCTTTAGTGTAGACACATGCTTTAAGTAATATGATTGGTGTATATAATTCTAAAGTTCTAGCTAGACCTTCCATCTCATTCTTAGAGTAAGAGATCATTGAGGATGATTCATATTATCATGTACTCTTTATCAGAGCTTACATTCATGATCATCCTATTCATATTTTTCTCATAGACAATGTATCTAATGTGAACATGTGCACTATGACATTAGTACAACATTTGGGATATTCAGAGTAGGATATTACCTTGACAGACATAGTTATTAGTGGACTTAGTGGGCACATACATAGTTCATTGGGTGATATTTTACTTCCTCTATAGGTTGGTCCAACACATGTGACCACACCTTTTACTATAGTTCCTGGTGCAAGAGTTTTTTATATGTTACTTGGTTGACCATGGATTCAAAATATTTGAGTAGTATCTTCTACAATTAATAGATACATGAAATTTATTCACACTAATCATGTTGTTATAGTTGGTAGAGTTCCATATGAGTTACCACTCCTCACTTCAGAGCCATCTTTTACTTTGTAGTCACCAGTTTTAGTTTAGCCACCAGTTTTAGTTTCTCCACTAGTTTTAGTTCTGCCTCTAATTTAGATTTAGACATAGTTGAGACCTTCATCACCAACACATAGAGATCATACACTTCCATAGAGGTCTCTTTTAGAGAATGCATACTTTTAGGATTCTAGATAGCTTCCATCTACAATATTCACACCTAAGGTAGTATCATTGAGTTCTCATACCTTTACTCATAGAGCACATATGAAAAGAGATTCTCATACTACCAAATGGGTCCCTAAGAGCCCTAAAGTTGTATCCACTTCAAAAATTTAAAAAAGGACCCATAATTGGTTTTTACTTCAGATAGTTTAGACCATTTATAACATACATAACTTTCAGAGCCACCATCTCAGCCCTTCCATTATGCTTCATGATCACACATGCTTCCTTTTCTTGATACATGACACCATAATATGGAGTCTCCCATGAGACTCATCAATTAGTATCATCTTTTATTAGTTTTAACTTACATAGATTCTTATGCTTGATTGTACATATCTCAAAACATTCAAAATACAAAAACATTCAAATACGTCAAAAAATCTAAAAACATTCAAATAACTTAAAAACACCAATTTTTTTTATTGTATGCATTATCCATGATTTACATTTTTACTATTATGTTAGACTTACATTTGATATCCTATGCTATTTTTGGTTGATTTATCTACATTACCATGCTTCACTTGATCTTCTTTAAGTGTGTGTAGTGACATCTAGCTCCTTGATTGCTTCACTCTACCCATTGAGAGGATATCCTACTTCTACAATTGATACATACATCGATATATTTACCCATTGAGGGCATCTTATACATGACTAAACCATCCATGTTATGTCATTCTTACACCACACACTCTAGCTATCATGTTGATGTACATTATTTACTAGCTAACATAGATTACTCTATCGACATTTCACTAGTATATAACACTTATGTATTTTATGTATTTTTTAGCATATGCCTACTCTTGTATTACCATGTCTTGCATAATTTCATATTCTTTCTTTGATTATTTAGATGTGATTGTATTTCTAGTTTTTACATACTTTACTTCCTTGTTTTGTGTAGCTATATTGATTGCATTCCTCAGTACCTATTTGTCTCCTATATGTGCCTTAGGACATTTGCCAATGTCATTTACCTATACTCTTCTATGTGATTATGGATTTCATGAAAACCTTGCTTGTTTTCAATTGTATGTATATGTGGCATTTGAACATGCCTTGTATGCTTGCTTTCTAGTTTGAGTGACATATGTCCATGTCCCTTATTTGATTGGCCCCTTGGCCACTCTTGTATGCTTTTTGCTTCTTGTTTTGTGTGCTTGTTGCTTGATTGATTATTGATTATTTACAATGCCATGATCCACATCATGAATTATCTTACTTTCTTAGATACCATGATGGACATCATGCTCCATCTCTCTATGAAAACTAATAACTAACAACTAATAACTAACAAATAATAACTAACCAAACTTCTAATTCCAATTTAGTACAATGCACATGCTATTACATTATTATATCTATCTAACCATACCCCAGTTAAGATATCTTGTTGATTTTCATTGATATATCATGTATTTTAGAGCATAACACACTTACAAGGATATTTCTTCTAAGAGTAGTAATTTTAGGCTATTCATTCCTACCCTCAAAAGAGGGGGAAACAAATAGGGGTTTTTCCATAGATATTACAGCTCATACTAGTTAAAAAAACTAGTTTCATAACACTTAAAATAGCAATCAGAGGTCAAACCAGGTAGAACGGACCAAAAAAATAGTGATGATTCTAGAATTTTTTTTAGTTTCAATAAAGGAAAATAGTGCTAGACATGGACAATAACATTGGACACCAGAGTGTTATGTTTCTAGTGCTCCTATCTAAATAGTAGAAAAAATAGATTTTTTAGAAATAGGTAGAAAAGTAGGGTTAACTATAGTTTTGCACTTTTAGACTAGTTCAAAATAAATATTTTATAGTACATTTTTACTCAGACAATTTAGATATAGGGGGAATCATACGTGGCATGATAGATCTCACTTCTAGATTTAGATACAAAAATTAGTATAACTTCTAGATTAGAATCCATGTTCTAGACACTAGTGATTGGGGGTAATGTGTACTACTCATTTGTTTTCTTTTCTTTCCAAGTTTAGAATATTACCTAGGTATTCTTAATAGTTTCATTCCTTACTCCATCTTCAAGTGGTTGGCATCACTTTGGAGTGGATTTCATACAAGCCTAACCTTCACATTTCAAAATAGATTTCATATAAGCCTAGTTCCCAGTCTTGGAGAGGCTTTCATACAAGACTAATCTCCATCTTTCAAAGTGTCCAAGAGTGGCCTAGTTTACAACATACATTTGGATATCCACACCAATATTTTCAGATCATAGTACGTTCATGAGCTTCAAGATCCATCTCATATGACACATATTTCATACTAGTATCAGTTTATAATTTCACTTCATGGGGAAATGATGGAGCCAAAGGACTAGCTAGCATTTTTATTTTTGAGACACCTACTTAGAGGGATTGGACACATAGTCCACAAATTTATTAGCACACACATGATCACATAGCTTCACTTAATATGTGATGCTAGAGACAAATATCTAGCCTTTGCATCCTTGATCCACTTCTAAGGAATTAAGCACTCAATTCCATTCATGATATTACTCTTGGTTCAACATCATCAAACATTACTTAGCATTACTTATCATTACTCAACACCATAATAGGTTTTGTATTGGTTGTCATACTTGGTGAGGTGTATTCATTCCTTTCTCTTCCTCTCTCTCTTATCTATCTTTGTACATTCTTATTTTAGATATAGTGTACCTATATAGAACCGATCTATTTTTTTTTATTTATATATTTACACTTCATAATGTGCTCTCTTTACACACACACAACATCACACAATATTCATGGGCTTCACTCTTATAAGTAAGTTTAGGTATGCTTTTTATTTTTCCTTTATCCTAGTATTTTGTATTGTTGCATCACCAAAATAAAGGTGGGGGGAAAATGTAGTCATATAAAATGTGAAAATTGGTAACTTGAGTGTGTGTAATGACACCCAACACATAGGTCCCTCTTGATTAATTTCATAAAACTCATAAGCTTCTTTTCATTAGTTCCTAGTCATTCATAGCCTTTCAAACCTAATCCTAGCTTAGCCAAACTACTCTTTGCATGACAAATCCATCCCCTAGGTCCCTTTAGCTAAAGACAATAACACCCAACTTAGACTATAGTGATGGTGCCACTAGTGTTTGATTTTGATATTCTTGTCCAAGTGCATTTTTAGCCCCAATGGTCAGTTTCTTCCAATTCCTTATCTTTCTCCTTATCAACCTAATATGAGCACATTCAACCCATGACCAAGAGATCCCTATAAAATCCCATTCAAAGATCATTTGGAGAGGGTTGGTAAATATCACAAGGCAAGAAAGAATAAAATTAAGAATACTCAATAATATTTCCCTGTTCTCTCTATATAGACATCCAATACCATTTTTAGGTTATTCAAATCCTTAGACCGGTCCCTAGTCACCTCAAGCACACTCAATTTAACATTTTTCATCTTCATACACACTATTGCATAAAACACATCAAGTGAGAGAACTACATATGGATTGATCCCTCTTTGGAGTATTTATATGTAGGTAGCATCCCACACAAGGGGTGTGGATACATGTTTAGTGAATCTTACATAAAATAACATCCCCTCTTTCTCAAAATTGGTCAAAGCATAATGGAGTCTATGATTTGAAGACAAAATAAGCTCTATAGGGAGTTATGTGGACATCCAATAGTCAAAATTTCATAAGGAAGGTATCACATACACAATGAACAAAACCCAAAAAACTCAAGTCTCTTGGACAATAGTGGAAGAAGTGGACTATAGTACTAGAGCCTTGGGTGTCTCATTTTTAGTGCTCCTATCCAATCATAAAATAAAGGCCAGATCCTAATTTGTGATAGTGTCTTAGTCCTACACTGTGAATTCTAACCTCTATCTCAATTGTATTAGTCAATTTTTAGCTAAGTATTAATTTCTTTTTGTTATTACTATTTTTAGAAAAGTTCAAATTGTAATCAAATTATAAAAATAAATAGATTAATTATTACATATTGATTTATTCATTTTACTAATCAGAGCCTTTAACTAAATTAGGAATAATACACCAATATTCCTAAAAATTATTAAATCATTTAGTGACCCTAACTTACTTCGTTTATGCATAAAAACCATAAAAACACTAGGGTAAATTTCCTACTAATTTTTCTTATATTTTTCTAATTTTTTACTAACATATTAAAATCACAAATTAGAATTACATTTTAAAATTTTGTAGTAATTTTTAAATAATTTTATTTCAAACCCTAGTTGTCTATACTAGGTCCCAGTATTTTCCTAGTAATTTTTTAATAATTTTCTATTTTTTTACTTATTTAAATCAAAAATAAACTTCAAATTTCAAAATTCAATAATAATTTTCAAAAATAATTATTTTTCAAAACCCTATTTGCATATACTAGGTCCTGTTCAATCACAAATTTTTTAATAATTTTTTTATTTTTTTACTTGGATACCTAACTCAAAAATTCACTTTAAATCTCAAAATTTCATATTAATTTTCAAAATAATCACCTTTCAAACCCTAGTTGCATATACTAGGTCCCATTGCTTCTTGAGGTATCACCTTACATGTTTGTGAGTTTTGTATCCTTGTTATGCAATTTATTATTAAATATTTGTAGGACTTTAATTTTCCTATATTTAGTACCTTCATTTTCTATCACTTTGCTTATTACAAATTATTACAAAAAAATTCAAACAAATTTCAAATTATTTTCCTACCGTAATAATGGCCCAATACATTAGTTTTGATGAAACTGATAAAAGGGAACTTCAAGAAATCTTAACTAAACACCCTGACATGCAAGATGGTATGCTTAAAATACTACAAGAAAAACAATAAAAAGTGAACAATGGCCAATCTTATCAAACCACAAAGCAACTAGATGCAAATGACACTATAGGGGCAACTATGTCTCAATAACCCCTATAGTAGCCCAACCTTCCTCTATGCCATCATCAATAGCTAGTACATCTTTGTCTCCTAATGTGGCAACCCTTATGCAAGAGATAAAATCTCTTCAATCTAAGGTGCTACATCTTGAGCAAGGTACCTCTAGACCTAAACAGGCTTTGGATTATTTTGATTTACCACATACACCATTAATACATCACATTGATTATACACCCTTACCACCAGGTTTTTTTCAACATAAGATAACTCTATATGATAGCAAGGGTGATCTAGAGACACATTTGATAGCTTTTCATGCAGCATGCTTGGACTATGTACCAAATGACTAGCTTCTTACCAAGCTATTTCCATAGTGTCTAAAAGATTATACTTTACAATGGCTCTATAGTCTACTGAATTAGTTGGTCAATGCATTCAATTCTTTAGCTAACCTATTCCTAGCTCATTTTATAATTAACATTGGTGATAAGGTTTCTTATTACCAAGTTGCATAATAGAAACAAAGGTCAAATGAGCATCTCATAGATTATGTTCTTTGATATAGACTATCTTGGTTAATATGACTAGCCCCATGGCTGATCAAGAGTTACAATATCTCTTCAAATAGAGTCTCTTACCATCTTTGCATGAATGAATTATGTTCAAAAGATTATTTTCCTTCACTGAATTGTATCACACACTAAAAGAAAGAGAATTCAAGTTAATTTTAATAGGCAAACTCAATTACATGAGTACATCAAAAACAAAAAATAGGAGTAACAACAAAGTTCCATACAAAGTCAAAGTCAATGATAGCAAGAGTTAGAATCAACCTCCAGTCAATTTAGCTTTCAATCCCCCTTAGCAAGTGGTTCTATCAGTACCTCCTTGGTGAAATTTTACCAATCTACCAATTTCTCTAACTTGATTTTTATAACAAATTTTAGAATGTAATATCATATCTCTCCCTCTTATTTCGGAAGTTTATCCAAAAAAGCATCTTCCATGGGGATATGATCAACATGCATTTTACAAGTTTCATAGTGCACTAGGCCATATAAAAAATAGATGCATTAGTTTGAGACACAAGATTTAGGATTTGATAGATGGAAATCATATTGATCTTGGCACTCTAGTTGAGCCTCCTTAGGCCAAATCAACATAAGATAAAACATTGAAAATCTTCTTTGATCCTTTTCTATATCATTCCAAATAGGAGATAGGGGATACATCATAGGTTCACCATAAATATCATACACATCCCTCACCATATACATACAAGGCACCTTCAGTGGAGACACATCCTTTGAGTAACAGGATTGGTGCATTTAATTCTACATTTTTAGCTAGACCTTCCATCTCCTTCTCAAAGAATGAGATCATTAAGGACGATTCAGATTATTATGCACTCTTTAGTAGAGCTTAGATTCATAATCATCTTATTCATAGTGTTTTCATAGACAATGGATCTAATGTGAACATGTGCACTATGACATTACTAAAACATATGAGATATTCAAAGCAAGATATTACCTGATACACAAAGTTATTAATGGATTTAGTGGGCACATATAAAGTTCATTGGGTGAGATTTTACTTCCTCTATAGGTTGGTCTTACACATGTGGAAACATCTTTTACTATAGTTCCCAGAGAAAAACTTTTTGATATGTTACTTTGTTGACCATGGATTTAAAAACTTCAAGTAGTACCTTCTACAGTTCATAGATACATAAAACTTATTCATGCTAATCAAGTTTTTATAGTTGATGGAGCTCCATATTAGTTACCACTCCCCACTTAATATCCATCTTCTACTTTTCAGTCACTAGTTTCTATTCAGCGACCACTTTCAGTTTCTCCACCAATTTTATTTCTTTCTCTAGTTTAGATTCAGACACAATTGAGGCCTCCATCACCAACATAGAGAGTTCATACACTTATATAGAGTTCTCTTTTAGATCAGCCATGGTTTTAGGATTCTAGATAGCTTCTAGCTATAGTATTCACACCTAGTGCAGTATCATTGAGGTTTCATACCTCTACTCATAAATAACATATTTAGAGAGCTTCTCATACTATCAAATGGGTCTTAAAGAGACCTAAAGTTACAACCACTTCACAAATTTATATGGGGACCCCATAGTTGGTTTCTACTTCAAATATTTTAGAACATTTACATCATACACATCTTTTAGAGCCATCATCTCAACCTTTCCATCATGCTTCTCGATCAAGCACATTTCCTCTCCTTGATACATGACACCATGATAGGGAGTCTCCCATGAGACTCATTAGTTAGTATAATATATTCTAAATTTTACCTATACATAGTTTATTATGCTTGATTTTACATAGCTCAAAACTTTCAAAATACAAAAATATTCAACTACATCAAAAAAATCCAAAAACATTCAAATAACTCAAAATACCAAAAACATTTCTATTGTATGAATTATCCATGATTTATATTTATAATGCTATGCTAGACTTACATTTGATATTATTGGTTGATTTATCTACATAACCATGATTCACTTGATCTTTCTTAAGTGTGTGTAGTTACATCCATCTCCTTGATTGCTTCACTCTACCCATTGAGGGGGTATCCTACTTCTACATTCGAGACATACATCGATATATTAACCCACTAGGGGTATATTCTACATGACTACACCATCTAGGCTATGTCATTCCTATAGCACACACTCTAGCTATCATGTTGATGTACATTATTTAGTATCTTACACAAATTACTTTATCGACATTTCACTAGTATATAACACTTGTGTATTTCTTAGCATATACCTAGTCTTGTATTACCATGTCTTCCATACTTTCACATTCTTGATTTGATTAGTTATATGAAATTGTATTTCCATTCTTTATGTTCTTTCATTTCTTGCTTTTCATAGCTATATTGATTGCATTCCTTTCCTTCTATGTATTGTGTGTGCCTTATGATATTTGCCAATGTCCTTTACCTATACTCTTCTATGTGATTATGGCTTTCATGCCAACCTTGCTTGTTTTGAATTATATGTGTATGTGGAATTTGAACATTCTTTGTATGCTTGCTTTGTGGTTTGAATGGCACATGCCCATGTCCCTTATTTTTTTAGACCCTTGGCTACTCTTGTATAATTATTGCTTCTTGATTCTTGTTTTGTGTGCTTGTTGCTTGATTTATTTTCAATTGTTTACAATTCCATGATTCACATCATGTATTATATTTATTTTTTGGATGTCATGTGGACATCATGCTCTATCCCTCCATGACAACTAACTAGATTTCCAGTTTTGATTCAGTACATTGCACATGTTATTATATTATTATATTTATCTAGGCATACCCTTATTGATCTAATAATATCTCATTATAAACCATGCTATATCTTGAGATATCTTATTTATTATCATTACTATATCATGTATTTTGTGGCATAACATGCTTATAGGGCTCTTTCTTCTAAGGGTAGTCATTATAGGGTCTTCATTCCTACCCTCAGAAGAGGGGTAATAAATAGGGGTTTTACCACAAAGATCATATCTCCTACTAGTTGAAAAATTAGTTTTAGAACACTCACAACAACAATTAGAGGTCTAACTAGGTAGAACAAACTAAAAAATAGTGATGATTCTAGAATTATTTTTAGTTTTAATGAAGGAAAATAGTGCCAGACATGGACAATAACATCAAACGCTAGGGTGTCCTATTTTTGGTGCTCCTATCCAAATAATAGAAAAAACACATTTTCCAAAAATAGTTAGAAAATAAATTTTAATTATAGTTTTATACTTTCAAACCAATTCAAAATTAGTAGTTTTTAGTACATTATGCTCAAAGAATCTAGATATATAGGGCATCATACATGGAATGATGGGTCTCACTTCCAATTTTAAAAACTATAGTTGGTATAACTTCCAGATCAGAATCCATGTTCTAGACACTAGTGATTGGGGGCCATGTGTGTGGCTCATTTGTTTTCTTTTATTTTTGAGTTCAACATATTACCCAAGTATTCTCAATAGTTGCATGCCTAATTTTAGAGAGGGTTTCATACAAGCCTAATCTCCATATTTCATATTGGCTAAGAGTGGCCTAGTTTCTAGCATAAATTTAGTTATCCACACCAACATTACTATATCATAGTATATTTATGGGTTTCAGGAGCCATCTCATATGACATACTTTTCATATCAGTATCAATTCATAGTTTCACTTCACAAGGTAATGATGTAGCTAAAAGACTAGATAGTCTTTATATTCTTGATCCACGTAGAGGGATTTGACATATAGTCCAAACATTAATTATAACACACATGATTACATAACTTAACTTAGTAGGTGATGATAGAGCCAAAGGGCTAACCTTTGAATTATTGAGCCACTTCTAGGGAATTGATCACTCAACTCCGTTCATGATATTACTCTTAGTTCAACATTATCCAACATTACTTAGCATTACTCAGTATCACTCAACACCACAATAGATTTTGTATTGGTTCACCTACCTAGTGAGGTGTATTTGTTATTTTTTCTTCCTCTCTCTCTCTCTTACCTAGATTTATACATTCTTATTTTAGATATAACATATCTAGTAAGAAATGATCTACTCTTTATTTTATTTTATAGATTTACACTTAATAACATGCTCTCTCTATGCACACCTAGAATCACATAAGATTCATGGGCTTCACCCTTATAGGTAAGTTCAAGTATGCTTTCTATTTTTCCTTTATCTTAGTATTTTGCTTTGATGTATCATTAGAATAAAGGGGGGGCAAATGTAGTCATATAAAATGTGAAAATTTGTAACTTGATTGTGGCTAATGACACCCAACCCATAAATTCCTCTTGTTTGCTCTCATGACCCTCATAGGCTTCTTTTCACTGATTCCAAGTCATCTATAGCCTTTCAAAACTAATCCTAGCTCACCTAAACTACTCTCTATATGACAAATCCATCCCCCTAGGTCCCATCAGCTAAGAATAATAGCACCCAACCTGGACTATAGTGTTGGTCCTACTAGTGTTCACTTTCAATGCTCCTATCTAAGTATATTTTAGACTTAATGGTTAATTTCTTTTAGTTTCTCATCCTTCTCCTTATTGACCTAATGAGAGCACATTCAACCCATGACTAATAGATCCCTATAAAATCCCATTCAAATATCATTTAGAGAAGGTTGGAAAATATCACAAAGTAAGCAAGAATACAAGAAAGACTACTCAAGCATATTTCCCTATTCTTTGAATATAACCATCCAATACCATCTCTAGCTTATTCAAATCCTTACACTAGTCTCTAGTCACCTTAAACACACTTAGTTTAGCATTTTGCATCTTCATACATGCTATTGCACAAAACACATCAAGTGGGAGAACTACATATGGATTGATCCATCTTAGTAATATTGGTTTGTAGGCAACATGCCCACACAAGGGGTATGGATACACGTTCAGTGAATCTTACACACACTAACCCCCCCTCTTTCTCAAAATTAGTCAAAGCATAATGGAGTCTAGGATTTAAAGACAAAATTAGATCTACAGGGATTCCCATGAACATCTAATTGTCAAAATTTCATAAGTATGGTCTCACAGACATAATGAATAAAACCTAGAAAACTTAGGTCTCTTAGACAATAGTGGCAAAAGTGGACTATAGTATCGGAGCCCAGGATATCCCATTTTTAGCACTCCTATCCAATCATAAAATGAAGGATAGATCTTGATTTGTGATAATGTCTTAATCCTTCATAGTGAATTCTAACCCCTATCTTGATTGTATCAATTAGTTTCTGGATAAGTTTTTTTTGCTTTCCCGTATTACCATTTTTAGAAAAGTTCAAATTGCTATCAAATTATACAAATTAGTAGCTTAACTATTGAAAATTTATTTACTAATTTTAATACTCAGACCTTTAACTAAATTAGGAATAATATACCAATATTCCCAAAAAATGTTAAATTAGGACCATATAAGCATGACATGAACACATGACAAGACCATGACAAGTTTGAATTTGGAGGGGGTGGCCAAATTTGACTTGGGGTTAAATTTGGTCAACAATAATAATAGAATCATCCCCCAAGTTATGAGACTCTTACACTCCTTAGGATGAATATTTAGAGTATGTCATCTTCCTTATAAACTATATGCACCTAATTTAAGACCAATGCATAGACCTACAAAGAGCATAATGAAATCTACAGCTAAGGTTAAACCTAAAATTAAAAAGGTGAAAAGGGAAGGAAAGGGTAAGAGATTATTGAAATGAACTAGGTTGATACACCAATAATTAAATGAGCACATCATCTTCTTAAAGACATAATAAGACTAATAGACTAGATATAATAAATTTAAACCAAACACTATGCATAAATGTTTAGCATGGAGGTAAGGGAAACAGTGAAACACTAGGAGGTATGACTAATGATCCACATATAACACCTACATAGACCCTTGTATATATAATATGTCTTTCTAGGACTTTATGTTTTACATAGAGGTGCAAAGGGAGATAACAATGAGAGGGACAAACATCCATAAATAGAGATCAACAACCAATAATACACACAAAATGTAGAGAATGAAGAAAGTAAATTAGTTCTTATTATTCCAAAGGTCTAAGGCAATATTATAAACTTGAATAGGTATAGTTTTTTTATACTAGGAGAGGTGTCTTTGGAGAGAAAATTTTGGTAGCATTATAGTGCTCAAAATATGTTGACCCTTTTACAATATAAGACCTGGGCTTTTATAGGTAATGAGAAGCCCACGAGACATTAATTAGAATTTCACCCACTATTGGGGTAGTTAAAAAATTTAATGATGATGTGGATAGGTAGTTAAGATATTTATCAAAATAGATCACATTCCCATGTTCTTAAAATATGATAGTTTCTTTGGTATTTAATTATATTTTGATTCACCTCCCTTGACATCTAATCATGTTTAACCATTATTTACATTTATGGCAGTCACCTACAAATCCACTTGGATTAGCTTATTAATATGTGGATGTGTAATCATATCCTTAGGTTTTTACTCATCATCTTGTATAGGTATTATATTATGTACACTTCCCTTGTTTACAAGGACTCACATGTAGATGTACATAAATAACTAAGTATATATTACATAGGTTACACAATGAATGTTATACAAAGAATTGGCTATGCATTGTGGCTATGATCTTATGAATGGAACTAAAAGATAATATAAAAAAATGCATAATGACCCAAAATCCTTTTACACCTAGTATCTCCTTATGATATTCATATTTTGTGCCTTCGCTTGGAACTTGTGTTGGTCTTTGAAGAGAACACTATAGTTTAGTGTTAGAGTTCATCATTTGAGCACAAAGAAGTCTTTAAATGATATAAATTAGGAAGATTGAATATCATGAGAATACACTTCATGGTTTATAACCAATTCCCATGCACTTCTTTCTTTCATTCTTGAAGTCAAGGAGACCTGCACATTATAATTCACATGCTATGTTGATGTGGTGAAGGATATTTGCATGGGGTGCACATTAGGGACTCCTTATAGGTGAAAACAAATCACTTATTTGATTTTTTAATCTAAGGTGTTTTTTAAATGAGGGCATGGATGGGAAGCATCGACATATAGACATATTTTTAGGAACTCAATCACTACACAAGCACAAAATCTCTTATGTAGTCCTTATGAGTTTAAAACCTACTAAAGGGGTGACTTGGAAAGTTAAAAGTTCCCAAAAATCATTATTAGGATCATATATCTTAGCATTGGAAATAGATTTTATAAATTTAGTAAACCCACAAGTGACAATAATACACCTATCTACTACACAAGAAGCAAACATTTCTCAATAAACTAATATTAGTGCTCATTTGGTCCACTTCTTTTATCTTTTTGCATCTATTATTTAGACAAAATTTAGTTTCACCCATGTAAATAGCTTGAGTACCTTATCAATATTCCCATACAAATTTCTTTATCCTATTTAATCACCATTTTTGATTTGACCATTCATGAATTTCACTGTCATGTTTAATCACCTCATAACACAGTTGTACAACCTTTTTGACAAATGAAAATGAGCAAAAATAAAATCTGTATATTATTTTTTCCAATTTTAAAATCTTACTTCTATTTTTAAACTATATGACCTCCCCTTTATTGTAAAAAGCAATAAAAATTGATCAGTTATTTGAATTTACAAATTTTAAAGCCCTTGAAAATCATATGGGTCATATGACCTCCTTGGGCCTGAAAAAGAAAATAAAATATTTTTTTTTTTTGCTTTTGATTTTTTACAAATATTTTCTCCTCACCTTTGCTATGTTGTCGCACAGCTACTTGTGCAGGAAAAATAATTTGTTATAAATATGCTCTCCTTTTTGGCTATACAATGTTGTACATTTCATCTAAATAGGTAAAAAAGTTGAAATTATCTCTTTTTATTTATTTTCTTCCACCTTTTTACCTCTCCTAGGCATTTTTGTATGGCCTCCTCTATAGTAGGAAAATATAATAAACTAAATCTAATCATAGCTATTCTCTTCTTGATTTGAGTTTTATAGTTGCTTGACATAGGTAAAATAAATCAAAATTTATCTTTTTATTATTGCGTCACATGGTCGTATGACCTTCCAATTATTAGGTGAAAACATACAAATTTGATTTGGTTTCATTTTTTTTATGACCTGTAGACTTTTATTGGGCCGTATAATGTCATATGGTTCCTTTATGGTGAGGAAAAAAAAATTAATTTAAAAACCTTTCCTTCTCCTTTTGGATCATATAACTTCTTGATTTGGTAGCCAAAATAAAATTATTTTCTTTTTTCGTTTAATCTTACTTCATTTTGTATTTTTTATCAATTGCAATGATATTTTACCTCTTAAAAATAACACATAGAATGATTTTGGTCTGGGGTTGAGTGGAAATTTGAAAAAATATTTGGAGCTTTTGCATGCTTGAATTGTGTGTAATAGCTTTAAAAAAATTTAGAAGGGAAGAAGTTTTATTTTGACATGACTCGAGAAAGTGTTAATGGAAATTGCATAAAAATGGGATTTTAAAAAGCAAATTTCAAATTAAAATAATTAAAAATTATTTCAATTAATTTATTAACTTTTTAAATTTATAATTGCACTTCATGCAAAATTGAAAATACAAATTTCATGACTTGAAAAAGTGTTAAGGCAATTTAACACAACTTGGGGAAAAATAAAAAGTACTTACATGGCTTGAAAAAGTTTAATGAACTTTTGCACAGCTGTAGGAAAGTCAAACCAAAAATTTAAAAAAAAATCACTAATTTTTAAATATAAAAAAATTGTGACAACATAATTATTATCATAAAAAAAATTTAGACCATCATTTTGTAAAACATCCAATTTTTTTTAATATTTTTATGTCCTGGATAAACATATGTTATGAATGTGTTGCTATTAATTTTTTACAAGCTGACATTTTTCAATGTATAAACTTTATCATGTTATCATATATCATTGGCAAGATTAATTTTTACATTTTTTGTCTTCAATTGTATTCAAGTAATCATTTTGTATAAAAAAATTTCCCAGGTACTTATTTTCACTACCTTTTGCATCCCCCTTCCAATCCATCTATATTATGTTGATTATTTCTCATTGATAAACTTATTTTATGTAGTTATTATGATAATAAGTTTATATGGTCCATCATTATTTGAAACATCTATTTTTTCACAAAACTGGAAAACCAAGTGCTAATATTAATTGCGGTGAAAAATTTCCAAGGAGTCCATATTCTCTTTAGGGCTATTATAAGCACCCCAACATATTAAATCTAAATTTCAAAATATTTTAATGAATACAATAAGGTGGAACATAACCTATTTAAGTAAGCTTTTATTGTTCTACAAAACTATGTCATGCTTTGAGATCATGTGGTAGTGGGTATGTATGAAAACATATTTCATGGGCATGGATGTAAAATAGTTTTCAATGGTTACAAGAATCAGGTGAGAAAGGTCTAGGATGGAAATTATTTGAGATAGGGAAAATTGAAACTGATTTGAATCTCTTTGAGAAAGGTCAAATCATGGTAAGTAAACTTGAGAAATGGGATGCTTTGTGTACTTGTAGATAGAGAAATGTAAATAGTTTTATTTTTAAATAGGATTCATATATTATTTAGATAGGGCATTCCCATCTTAAAATTAATTATTTATAAAATGAGATGTATTTTAAATCAAATGAAATAAACACATTTATGCATTCAAGTATGTGTTTATACCTCACATGAAAATGATAAAGATCTTCAAGAATGATTTTGGATTATTACTCATTGGTTCTTTAGTTTTTCACTTGGATTCCATCGATACCTTTAGAGGTCCACTCTAAAGTGTTTTTTCACTATGCCTACAATGGTTCACATGTATTATTGAATTTATTTTTTGATTGACCTAAAATCTAATTACAAATATGGATCTCAAGTCCACTAACAAATAAATTCAACAATACATGTGAACCATTACAATAATGATAGGGCATTGATCATGGCCCTGGTCAAGAGATGGCATTTGGATACCAGGTCATTTCATTTTATGACTAGTGAGATGATAATTATTTTTATGACATCTTATGCATTTTTTGACTACTAATGAGAGGCCATAGGATATACTATCGATCACATACCTTGAGTGTGATGGTTTAGATATTGGTTGGGTGATTTTAGATTAGACTTTATGACTCATGGGTGGATATTAATAGGGCTCTAAAGGAGGGCACTACTAATAGATTAACTCTCATGATTATGTCTCTTATGACTGACATAATCTTATTAGACAAGATCAATTAGTGGTTCCACTTGGGATTAGAGGACATGGTATAGAATATGGTCTCAAACTATCAATTATTTTCCTCAGTTCCTATGGTATTAACCCACTTATATAAAGAGATACGCATGGGGGTGTAAATAGGATAAATGAGCTAGGGTCCCTCTCTCTTATTATAGATATGGATTTGGGAGAATATTATGATAAAGAGACCTTTGGGTATCCATGTAGGTAGGGATCCTAACAAACCCTTAGTATTTGGATGGTACATCATTCTTGGAGTGAATAGGTCCGATGCTGGTGAGATATGGTTTTATAGATAGGCATTTTATAGTTTACGATTAGATTAGATTACTTAGATGCCATACAGATAGGTGTAGTGGGGGTGGGTTGAGGATATAGATGTGACATGTTTTATACTCATCAAGTGTTATCTAGATAGATGTCAAAATTATATTATTGAGATATATAGGCCTAATTTTGTGTAGATATAGTTCAAGAGGCAAAATAATGTGCCTAGAGATGATCATTTATTTACATACAATGATAGGGGGAGGCCTCAGGAGGGGAATCTAGTAGACAAGGCACTAGTTAAGGTAGATTATGAGAGTATTACACAACTTATATGGTATTATTAGACCCCTATTCTAAATCCAACTAGAGTGAGGAGGGTAGTTGTTTAAATATTTTTATAGGCATGAGTTTGACTAGGGAGGAGGTGAGCATAGAGATCACATCTCTAGGCATAGGTTCAATAGGATGTATAGGGGGCAGATGTGATGAATATTGATGAGGGAGACCAATAAGGTCAAGCTAGAGATTAGACTTGAGCTAGATCCTAGGCTAGAGGGGGATATCAGGCTGGAGGGAGTGCATGTGCAAATGAGGTAGGGATGTCTAGGCCACTTTTAAGTGAGGATGAGAGGACACTTTTGAATACGTTGAGGAGGGAGATACAAGCTTGAGAAATCAAGGTTATCAGGATCATATCTAAGAGGGATATGCTAGTTGTAAATTTATAGGGGTAGATTACATAGAGGGATAGTCATCTGGATAGAGTACTTGGATAAGTCTCAAGTTTGACAGGATAGGTAGTGGCCTTATAGGGGCAGATAGTTATACTTAGAGGTAGAGCCATAGTAATGAATCATAGATAGCCACATTATAGTGACATATTAGAGAAATATAGTCAAGGTTAAGAGAGGGAGATAAAGCTATAGGTGGTTAGAAGGCCAAGGAGGAGGTTGATGTGGCACTAGAGGAAAGGGGTATGAGGATGATTGTGAGATAGATTAGTAGGCTGATATGATAGGCCCATTATTACATAGATTTATATGAGGTATTAGTACCATCAGGTCAACATGCAATGACATTTAGAGCCAGTTCCTCCTAGTTTCTACACCATCTTGATAAGAGACCACCTAGAAAAGAGTGATTTAGGATATATTATTTGTGAGATAGGTGTTATATTATGGACTTATATATATTGTAGAATATTGATTCCCATGGGGCCCATTTATGTATTTATATATTTTGACATGGACTCTGGTGGACATTATGGAATGTGAACATATATGATGGTGATGATGTTGTGATATATAATGTTATGTTTGTGTGATGATCTTGATTGTGATAATATTATTTATGGATGTTTTGGATTGTGTGATAAATAGATATGGATGTATGGATCATGGATGTGGTTTATTATGATGTGATTTGATATCATTATTTTTATGTGATGATGTGCATTTATAAATGAAATAATGAGGATGCATATGCTTAGATGATTGATTAGATGATATAGGTGATGGTTATGGTTTAGATTATGTTTGTGTATTATGGATTTATATTACGTGATGTTGTGTTATGATGATGAGATGAGATATTTGGATTTGTATTGTCTTAAAATGAGATGCAATGATGAACATGGTTTTATTGATTATAGATGATGATTACATTTTGATTTTTATAATGTGATGGTAAAATGACATGAAATATTTGTTAACAAGGTGCTAATAAATAATCCATTGGTTTAATTATGTTTTGCACAAACTAATTTTGGATAAAATCCTCCTGCACCAAGGAGATGGGTGGATTTTATGTAGTAGGGTAGGATTTTTAGATAGGATAGTGGAATGATTAGGGGGATGGGATGGGGGGAATTTAAAGAATTAGATATGTTGGAAATATAATTTACTAATGCATGTGTGATTATAAGGATACTACTAACATGAGGATAATTAAGGGCACATTGGGTTCATAGTGCATGGGAACTCCATTTTATGTGACTTTACCAATTCCTATTTTGGGTAGTCACTTAAGGCAATCCTTGTTCCCTTTGCCAAAAAAGACTAGATAACCAGATAATAAGATTTATGGACTAAGAATGGATAGTTATTAACAAACTTGATTGAGAATAATAAAACACATACACATATGTATAAAAGGATAATGCAAAATGTACTACTTAATAAGATAAAAAGATTGTGATTTTATATACATTTTTGAGTTATATAGAAGGCAACTGAAGGAAATTATTATGTTAGATAATTTATTTAGAATATGACAAAATCCCTAAAGACTTAATAAAAAGGTTACTAAAGATAAGATATACAAAATGTCCTAAGAGAAACAAATGTTAGGGATCTATTTAAATATGCACAAGGGTCGTGGTTCCCAAAAGTGTTTATTAACAATGAGAAAGGATCAAAACTAGCTGTAATGATAATGTTTAGGGTCTAAAGTGAATGATCAAGATTTAATTACAAAATTGTATTATGGATCCTTGAGTAATAAAATTAGATTACCCTTCAATAATGATGAAGTTAGTAGGTTCTTGTGGATCTCTACTTAGGGGAAAATATTGATGGATAATTTGGATGCAATTGAGGTTGATAGGAGAAAGAGTAATCAAGGAGGATGTGATTGGGATATGTATTAGGATGTATAAAATGGGAATATTATTAGTGTAGGTTTTTATTTTTCCTTATTATTTAATTAGGGAAATTATATTTGTGCATATATGGATTTTTCCTACATTCGTGGGATAGGCTAGCTTATGTGGAGATGTGTGTCATAGATGTGTCATAGGTGTCATAAGAATGTCATAAGTAACTCCTTTATGGGAGTTACTACTCTATTCTTATCACCTTGTCACCACCTTTTATGGAGGATTTATAGTCTATTCTTGGGGTGCCTTGACCACCTTTTGTGGAGGAGTTACTTACATACTCTCCTATATGTATTCTTCACTTTGGCCATCTCATGTTAATTAGATATTGGGTTTTCTCCTATTTTGTCTTGTACAATTTATCTTCTTGTATAATTTAAAATTGCTTTAGCATCTATGTGGTATGCACTTGCTTCATCTTGTTTGATCATGTCTCCATTGCATTCGCATTATCCAAATTCTGGCAACAACTCTGATATGGTATTAGAGCCACTCCGGTAATCATGTGTTTGTTTATGTTATTAGTTTATTCTAAAATTCTTAATTTTCTTTCTTAGTATTTTTTTTGTTTAACTCCATTACATTTGAGATTTTTGGTAGAGTTTCTTGAAAACTCATGCAAATCCATACGAAAACTTGTTAAAAAAGTTACTTCTGAGTTAAAATTTGCCAAGACATCTTGTATAGATCTGTTGTGGCTTCAACAAGGCAATTTGTGGAAATATCAGCAGCTCGACATCCTTTTCCAATAGCTTAACATCCATTTCCAAAAACTTAGCATCTATTTCCAATAGCTAGGCATCCTTTTCCAGCAGCTTGGCATCCATTTCCAATAGCCTGGTGTCCTTTTCCAGTAGCTTGGCATTTTTCATTCCTGCATTAACTTTGTCTCAACTTTTGCTTATTTTTTACATTAGATGCATGTCTGAAACAAGATCCTGAGAGAATAGATGCAAGATAAATTGGGGCACCACTGTCTGCCATTTTTCTACTATTAAGAAATCAGAACTGCACCTTTTTTTGTAAGAGAATTTTGCTAGCTTATTTTTCTTGAAAATGGCGCCCTCTCCTTGTTTGGCATCCCATGTGGGCCCTTAGATACTTGGCCAATAGTTTCATTCTATTTGTTACTTTAATTTTTAAGTTAAAATTGACTTGTTGAAAAAAAAATAGTCAATTTGACTGAATATTAAGTATTTTAGACAATTTGAAATTTTGGGGGTTTTAATTTAAAATCGTATCTTCGCCTATCGAAGACGAAGGGTGAGGCCCAAGTTGGCAGGAGGCCAATTCCCCCTCAAAAATACCTCCTTTAGATTCCTTGCTCTATGTTTAATCCAATGAGTGGTTGGAAGGCCACTTTCTCTCTCAAAACAGGTATTTTTTAAATGTTTTAGTGTTATTTTTTTTGCAAAAACACTAGTTTACATGAAATTGAACCTTTAATATCTTGTAAATGGTAGCTCAAATTTGGGTGCCATTTTTTAAAAAAGTGTTTTTAATTCAATTCTCCATAGCGTAGGCTTGTTATTTGTCAAAAATTCACTAGTTTATAAAGTGCCTAAAATTTGGGTCTCCCGGGACACATTTTCGGCTGAGTCTGACATCCTGTTTGCTTAAAGTCTTGCAATGATTACTATAAGAAGAATTATTGGCTGAGCCCAACATATTTTAAGTGTGCACTTGCATATTTGGGGGGGGATCAATATTTCAGGGGGGGGGGTTGTGATTGCTTTTCACAACTTGCAAATCTTTGCTTTCATTCTCTTTTCTGCATAATTTCACAACTTGCAATCAACACAAATTCACCTAAATTTAGCTTAAAATGGATTATTTTCAACTTAAACCCCTAACACCATTCAAATATCATGAATGGAAGGTTAAAATGTCAATCATTCTTAGAAGCAAAGGGTTGTATAGGATCACCATGGGTACTGAAGTAGAACCCAACACTGAAGCTGAAAAGGTCAAGTGGTACAACTGTAGTGATGAAGACTATGGATTACTAAGCTTGTCCATGTCTCTAGAACTTATCTTCCATTTAGAAACCTCCAAGACTCCAAAGACATATGGGACACCATATAACTCTTATTTGGGAAGCTTGATGAGATGAGAGGTCATGAGCTCGAAAATGAACTCATAAGTCTAAGTCCTAGCAACTTTGACACCCTGTAGGACTTCTTCACTAAGTTTAAGGCTCTTAGATTGCAATTGAAAGAATTCAGGATAGAGAAGAAAGATGATCAAATTATCCTTTCTCTTCTTGCAAAGTTAGGTCCAAGCTATTCAATCTTTGTCTCCACTTTCCATGCCATAAAAAGTGCCCTTGGCGCTACATGGAAAATGCCTTCTTTGGATTTATTCATTACTGACTTGACTAAGGAGCAAGATAAACTAATCCAAATGGGCACAATGAAGTCTACTCAACCGTAAGCTTTGATAGTTGGAAATGTTAAGGATAAGACTTCAATAAGGGAGAAGAAGAAAAAGAACAAGGACTAGGAGAAGAAGAAAGAAAACAACAATCCTACCAAAAACAACACTGAGTCTTTCTCTTCCAATGATAAACCTAAGAAGGAGAAGGTTAAGTGTGCCTATTGTAAAAATACAGGGCATAATGAACACAAATGCATGAAGAAATAAATAGATCACCTAACTCATCTTCTAAAGAAGCACAACATAGGTGTTCCTGAGTCCATCAAGTAGAATTCATCTACCCAAGAGTCTACTAAGGCAAAAGGCAAGAGTAAGGAGAAAGAAAAGGTCAAGGCACTTGTAGCTACAACTACTTCTACATCTTCATGGGTCATTGATTTTGGTGCTTCTCACCACATAGGCTCTTCACTAGTTGAGTTTTCATCTTTAGTGCCTTGTAGCATGACTTCAATTAGTTTGGGTGATGACACATTAGTTTCCATTGTAGGGAGAGGGTCAGTTGAAATGGAAGGAGGAACATTCAATAATGTTCTAAGTGTTCCTTCTCTTTCAAATAATCTCTTATCAGTGTACCAAATCACTCACATTAGTCAAGGCATGAGAGTTGAGTTTTCACCAGATTCAATGGCTATCAGGGAATTGCATAGTGATACTACAGTGGCAGTGGGTAGGGCAGATCACCAAGAAAGGTTATACACCTTCTCACATTTTACACCAGATTCTTCTCCAACAACATTGCTAACTCATTTTGATGGAGTTAGCAAATTATGGCATGAATGGTTTGGCCACCTTAACTAACGCTACCTTGAGAAACTTTGCAAACATGACATGGTCATTGGCTTGCCTCGTATCCAACTCTCAAAAGGACTTTGTGAGGGGGGCTCCCTTAGGAAGCATCCCAAAGCAAAATTTGACAAAGGCAAAGCTTGGAGGGCTTCATAACCTTTGGAGTTAGTCCACAGTGATGTATCAAGACCCTTTCCCAAACCATCTTTCACAAGGGCCAAGTACATCCTCACTTTCATTGATGATTTCTCTAGGTACACTTGGATATATTTTCTCAAACAAAAGCTTGAAGTGTTTGAAAATTTTCTAGACTCAAGGCTCTTGTTGAGAAATAGAGTGAGAAATCCATCAAGGTTCTTTGAATTGATAATGGAGGGAAGTATGTCAACATCAGGTTTGAGTAGTTTTGCACCACAAAGGAGATTGATTTATAGCACACAATCACTTACAGTCCTTCACAGAATGGGGTTGTAGAATGCAAAAATAGGTTCTTGAAAGAGATGGGTAGCTGTATGATTCACTCCAAATCCTTAGCACCATAATACTGGGCTGAAGCCATTAATTGTGCTTGTTACACTCAAAATAGGGTTCCTCACAAAGATTTGAAAGGGATAACACCCTTTAAAGTTTGGCATAAAAGGAAACCTGATGTTAAACACCTTAGGGTTTTCAGATCCCTAGCCATGGCCCACATTTTGAAGAAGAAACGCAAAGCTATGGAATGTCAATCCAAGCCTTGCATCTTTGTAGGATATCTGGATGGTATTAAGGGGTATCACCTTCTAGATCCAGTCACTCATGAGTTGTTCATCAAGAGAAGTGTCCATTTTTAGGAGAGTCCTAGAGAATTAACACTTAATACTTCTTCTCCCTCATCAGATCTACTTCTTCATGATGATTCCTCATTAAATTCATATCAGCCACAAAAGGTTCTCAAGCCAGAGACATCTTCTTCTTCTTCTTTGAGTTCAGATAGTGAGGACAGTGATGCAGAGTCATCCACCTCAAGTTAGTCAGAGGATGAGGAGTTAGCACCTGACTCACCCACTTTTGAGCCACTTTGGACTAGATAGACACTTGAGAGTCCTAGCACTTGGGTAGGAGATCTCACAAATGATAGATGTACTAGGGGGATTTTCAAAGAGATCCACATGCCTTCTTTGCTTCAGTTTTGGATCCACAAACTTTTTGAGAGGCATCAGGGGTACCTGAGTGGGATAATGCTATGGAGGAAGAATATTCTTCCTCAATTAAAAATCACACTTGGGACTTGACTTCAATTCTTAAGGGAAGAAAGATGGTTTGATGTAGGTGGATATATCAAACCAAGTTTGCAGCAAATGGGTCAGTTGATAAGTACAAGGTGTGATTGGTTACCAAGGGTTTTTCACAAGTGGTAGGCATTGACTACTCAGAGACCTTTACACCCATTGCAAAGATGACTGTTAAGATCTTGCTCCTCAATTAGAGCACATATGATTACCTCTTGTATTAGCAACTAAACATGGAATTTAACCAGAATGATAAGTAACTAGAAATATGAAACAACACAGGAATATGAGAGACAATACACAATTGTATTAATAATCACTCAGAAGAAAATACAATAAAAAAGATGCCACTTCTTCTTCCACTTCAAAGGCTCGCCACACCTCAAGACCTTCTTCCCTCTCTCTCTCTCCGTCCCAACAATCAACTCCAATATAGAATTGATGTTCACCTCCATCAGTCAGTAATAACACTGCCAGTACACAACCATACTCCAAGTAGATCTCCTGCTCTCTGCTGCTACCTGCAAATCACTAGACCTTACTCACCATTGTAGATCTCCAAAAGAAGCCATGCACACCTGCTGACCAAGATCATACATATACGAAGAACCCTTCTGATTCTTTAAACTAGCACCCACACTTGGTACTGTGGCACTAGGAGGAACACACCATTTCTCTCCTCTCTCTGAAGGAGCTTATTTGCTCTCTTACTCTCTAGCACTAGTTTACAATATAGCCCATGAGTCTATATATATATCTCATGCTTACAATAATTAGACTATCTTAATTACAATAATTAGACACACAACTCAAGACTGTAACTAGCCTTTAACATGCAAACTAATAGTCCAAAAATAGACTCTCCAAAATCAACATGCAAACTACATGTTCACGCACACGCTGCCGACATCGGCTCCTCCATGACCGATGTCGGCCGACTGGTAACCGACATCAGTTGCTTCCTCACTGCTATCTGATCAATGTCGATTGATCAGACTAATGTCAGTTTCCTTGCAACTCATTCTGCAACTCTCCATAACCTCCGTAACCTCTGTAACTCTTCCTATTTGCATCCTAGTGAAGCTTTTAGCTCCACAACCTAACAATATCCCACTTGGAGATAAACAACTACACCTGTACCTATACCTGTACACCATCTAATTCATTCCCTAGCTTGTATCCCTCTTCAAGATCAGTCCTGAAGACCAACCACCACATAACCTATGATGATACACGTGTCATCCAAGTAACCTACCACATCTGAACCTACAACTCATGTAGTGAAGACCTTGAACCTGCATAACATGAATCTCTGCTGTTGATCCCTCTCAGATACTTGAGAACCCACTGAACTGCCCTCCAGTACTCCTTTCCCTGAATTGGCTCCAAACTCTCTAACAAATCCCACTGCTTGGGAAAACTCAGGCCTACACTAGACCTCATGTGATTTCAAACCTTGTTCTAAGCTCAGCTTGAACTATCCAGCCCTTGGTGTGCTTTTCGATTCTACATCCTACATCTTGAACCCCACCAACACCATATTCACATTAGCTCCCACTTGAGATCAACCTATGATCTTCCATGTCTCTTATGCCAAAGAATTTTGTTGCTCCAAATTCTTCATGACATACCTCTGAACTAACCTTACCTTTAGCTTAGCAAAACCCTATATGTACAACCCTGCTAGCAAATCACCCACATATAGTAATTGGATAATGTCACGACTCATCATCCACCTGGTAAAGACAAACACAATAGTTACAATGACTAAAGCCTTGCTTTGTCATCTACCTATCAAACCTGTACCACTGTCCTGCAGCTTCCTCAAGACCATATACCTTGGCCTTCCATCTCACATATCCATCCACTCTCTTCTTCAACTTGGGAATCCATCCATCTTCTAGTGTTTTTTCCTAGCTGACAACTCCACCAACAAATACCTATTTGGTTCTTCTCCAAGGACTCACACTCCTCATCCATGCCAAGCTCCCACTGTATCTGGATTCTACCTGCATTGCCTCTTCACGTCTTCCTGGTTCTTGACCATCAATAAGCAATATAAATAAGGTGAACATTGAATATGAGTTCACTTGCCCTTTTTGACCTCCATATGGTCGTTTGAGACTTATTGACAGCTTGTTGTCCACCCACCATCCATTTCAGTGACCGATCTCAGCCATCTTCTAGTCTGCATCCGACCGATGTCGATTCCCTGCACTGACCCTGACTGCCGACGTCATTTCCCTGGTCGACACTGGTATCCCTTCTACCAATGTCAGTTCCTATCTGACCGACATCAGTCTTCCTATTGCTGATGTCAATTACTATTTGACCGATGTCGATACCTGTGTTCGCCTGTGAGTGATAACTTTTTACTCGTGAGCTCTCTATGGATCAAAACCCTATTCAAATCAACACAGCCCTGCTCAGAATAAATTAGTCCCCTCAGCTAATCTCTATCCACCATCTCCTCCATGAACACTAAGGCCTTCCAGTTCTTAAGTTTATCAAAAACATCTATCTTCTGCTTAAGAACATGCATTCCCCTCCTACATATGTGACCAAGCCTACAAAGCCACATCTCTACAAAAAAAGGTGAATCAGTAATATGAGTAGATAGATAAAGGATACCTACTTTCTTACCACCATCTAATTCAAGTGCATCCACTGTGAGAGTTACTATGCATCTCCCATCACCCAACTTTCTTGAAGAAATTAGACCCATCTCTAAGACTAGTACTTGCATGACCTCCTTCAACACCTGTGTGTTATTCATCTGCAATTTCAGCTTCACTTCCCCTTCATCAATAATTTGACAAGGCTCACCAACCCCTAAATAAATCTCTCCAAAGTCTCTAAAGACATACCCATGAAAATATGCTCTATTTTGGGCTGCATGGAAAGAGGCAAAAGAATCTGTAAACAAAGATTCTACTTTATCCAGAGCAACCTGTGCAACATCACCTACAACATCTACTTCTACACACTGATCTTCTATCGACCAACAATCTCCTTTTCCCTGCTCTTTCTTTCCATCAATCAGACCATTGGTGCTATTTAGTTTCTCTATTCATAGCTTACTTTCTTCTACCATTGCTATACTCCCACTCAATCTGAAACCCCTGTGAGTGACCTGTAATCAACAAACACTAACCAGATCTGAAACCACCTGTTAGTAACCCAACCAAAAGCTCTGATACCAACTTGTCAAGATCTTA
This sequence comes from Torreya grandis, assembly GCA_037957365.1. Classification (NCBI taxonomy): domain Eukaryota; kingdom Viridiplantae; phylum Streptophyta; class Pinopsida; order Cupressales; family Taxaceae; genus Torreya; species Torreya grandis. Next base: position 79,238 of record JARHVA010002602.1, read on the forward strand.
ATCCTCAATTAGAGCACATATGATTACCTCTTGTATTAGCAACTAAACACATAATTTAACCAAAATGATAAGTAACTAGAAATATGAAACAACATAGGAATATGAGAGACAATACACAATTGTATTAATAATCACTCAGAAGAAAATATAATAAAGAAGATGTCACTTCTTCTTCCACCTCAAAGGCTCGCCACACCTCAAGACCTTATTCCCTCTCTCTCTCTCTCAGTCCCAACAATCAACTCTAATACAAAATTTATGTTCACCTCCACCAGTCAGTAACAATGCTGCCAGTACACCAAGTACACAACCGTACTCCAAGTAGATCTCTTGCTCTCTGCTGCTACTTGCAAATCACTAGACCTTACTCACCATTGTAGATCTCCAAGAGAAGCCATGCACACTTGCTAACCAAGATCATACATATACAAAGAACACTTTTGATTCTCCAAACCAGCACCCACACTTGGTACTGTGGCACTAGGAGGAACACACCATTTCTCTCCTCTTTGAAGGAGCTTATTTGCTCTCTTACTCTCTAGCACTAGTTTACAATACAGCCCATGAGTCTATATATAGATCTCATGCTTACAATAATTAGACTATCTTAATTACAATAATTAGATGTGCAACTCAAGACTATAACTAGCCTTTAACATGCAAACTAACAATCCAAAAATAGACTCTTTGGAATCAACATGCAAACTGCATGTTCACACACAGTCTGCCGATGTTGGCTCCTCCATGACCGATGTCAGCCCACTGGTAACTGACGTCAGTTGCTTCCTCACTACTATCTGACTAACGTCGGTTGATCAGATCGATGTCAATTTCCCTACAACTTATTTTTCAACTCTCCGCAACCTTTGTAACCTCTGTAACTCTTCCTGTTTACATCCTAGTTGATGTAGGTGGATATATTAGACTAAGTTTGCAATAGATGGGTCAATTGATAAGTACAAGGTGTGATTGGTCACCAAGGGTTTCTCATAAGTGGTAGGCATTGACTACTCAGAGTCCTTTACACCCATTACAAAGATGACTTCTATCTGACTCACCTTAGCTATTGTTGTAGCACATGGTTGGGATGTGCACTAGATGGATGTGAAGAGTGCCTTTCTTCATGGAGACCTAGAGGAGGAGATCTACATGGAGCAGCCACTAGGATTTGTTTAGGATTCTTCCTTAGTATACAGACTTAGGATATTTATCTATGGCCTTAAATAGTCCCCTCAAGCTTGGTATGCTAAGATGGATTCCTTCTTTCTCACAACAGTTTTCACTAGGTGCCATTCTGATCCCAATGTCTACTTCTTATGACAAGATGATTCGCTCCTAAGTTTGGTTTTATATGTTGATGACCTTTTGATCATTAAGAGTTCTTTATCAGCTATTTTAGTGGTGAAGCCATCTCTCTAGGATAGATTTGACATGACAGACTTGGGTTTGTTGCACTACTTCCTTGACATTGAGATCTCATAGTTAGATTCAAGGATTTATCTTGCATAGCCTAAGTATGCTCTTGACTTATTAGCTCAGTTTCACATGGCTAATTACAAGCCATCTCCAACTCCCTTTCTATCAGGAGTCAACCTTGAGGCTGATTGTTCTTCACCATTGGTTGATGCCACTTGGTATCGATAACTTGTTTGTAGTCTCATCTACTTGACTCACACTAGGCCCAACATATCATATACAATGGGACTTGTCTCCAAATTCATGTAGGAACCTCATGTGTTGCATTGGAAAGTAGCTAAGAGGATCTTGCATTATATATAGGGTTCACAGAGATACAAGATTCATTACAGATTTGGCATAGAGATTGACTTGGTTGGATATATAGATTTAGGCTGGGCTGGCGATTCACAGACTCGCAAGTCCACTTTTAGTTACAGTTTCTCTCTAGGTTTTGGTCTTATCAGTTGGTCTAGCAAGAAGTAGAATGCTATTGCTATATCATCCATAGAGGTAGAGTACAGGGGAGATATTAATGCAGCTATTAAGGCTATTTGGCTTCAGGGGATTCTTTCTAAACTTAGAAAGAATCCCCTAAAGCCAAATAGCCTAAGGCTATTAAGGCTATCAGGCAGCCCACCATCATTTATTGTGACAACCAATGTACCATTTATATTTGTAGGAATCCGGTTCAACACCAGTAGACCAAGCACATAGAGATTCACATGCAGTTGATTCAGGAGCTTATTCATAGTCAGGTCATTGATTTGATATTTTGCCAATCTTTGGAATAGGTTGCAGACATCTTCACCAAACCTTTCACTGAGAGCAAGTTCATTCATCTATGAGCTCTTTTTGGGGTGCATTCTACATTTGTAGTAGCATCATCTTTAGGGGGAGCCTTCTAGCCTCTTCATTTCTTTTATGTCTCTATTTTGGGGGGGGTGTTTTTTCCTATGGGTTTTCTCCTTTTCTCTATCTTATGAGAGATTGCATTTGTACACAGGTACCTCATCAGGCCTAGTTGCTAGGACCCATTTTATATTTCCACACTGCCCACCTAAGCTATGCTTATGGGGGGTATCACTGTAAGTTTTTATTTTTCCCTATTATTTAATTAGGAAAATTATATTTGTGCATACATGGAGTTTTCCTACATTCATGGGATAGGCTAGCTTATGTGGAGATGTGTGTCATAGATGTGTCATAGGTGTCATAAGAATGTCATAAGTAACTTCTTTATGGGAGTTACTTCTCAATTCTTAGCACCTTGTCACCACCTTTCATGGAAGAGTTACAGTCTATTCTTAGGGTGCCTTAACCACCTTTTGTGGAGGAGTTACTTATGTACTCTCCTATATGTATTCTTCACTTTGGCCATCTCATGTTAATCAGATATTGGGTTTTCTCCTATATTGTCTTGTGCAATTTATCTTCTTGTATAATTCCAAATTTCTTTAGCATCTATATGGTGTGCACTTGCTTCATCTCATGTGATCACGTCTCCATTGCATTCACATTATCCAGATTTTGGCAATAACTCTGATAAATATTAGCTATTTGAAAGTGGATTTAGATATTCCCCTCAAATGATTAATAATGATTTGCCCCAGTTTTAACTTATGTCTCCTGATTCTCCCTAAGCATACATTATATACCCACTATTAGGACCAAGTCATATGGAATATGATGGAATGGAATGAATGAATGAATGAGAGAAGTAGAGTGGTGATGGATGTGCCCCCAAGAGTGGGGACTCATATATAGAGGTTATTTTGAGCTTTTTAGGTATAAAAATGCTTTAGATGCATAATATTCATGGGTTCATCAAGTTTATCACAATCTAGTGTAGCTAATTTATAAGATTCTAATCTAAATTTGGTAATAATGATATAGGGCCCAATCTAATTTAATTCAAATTTGCCTTTCTTTTCTATCTTGGCATTAGTGTTTTTCTGATTCTCCTTTAGGACTAAACCATCAAATTTGAATCCTTGAGACTAGATCTTCCAATGATATTAGATCTTGAGCTTATTATGACATGCCCTAAGATGTTTCAAGGCATTTTGATGTTTTTCATCTAATAGATCAAGATCTTGTAACCATTACTATCTAGAATTATGATCAATAATTATTCCTTGTAGAGAGATTCATAAAGAGGGGAACTCTATTTCAAGAGGCAAGATTGATTATGTACCATAGACTAGAGAATACAGATTAGCCACAATAGGTGTCTAGACACTAATTCTGTAGGACCAAAGAGCAACAAGGTATAGTTGTAAATGCCAATTTATTCTTACATCATTGATAATTTTCTTGAGAATTTTAAGAAGTGTTTTATTAGTGGCTTCTACTTGTCCATTACCCTGGGGATAGTAGGGTGTGGATAAATGCTACTCAATGTGAAATGATTACATAAATCTTTGACTTCTTGATTTTTTAAAGATTTTTCATTATCTGAGATGATTTTAGCTAGAATCCTAAAGTGAAAAATAATCTAATTCATAATGAATTTTGATATTTTAAGACCTGTGGTGTAAATTAATGGCATGGATTCAACCCATTTTGTAAAATAATCTATAGATATAATTATAAACTTATGTCCATTAGATGATGTGGGATTGATCTTGCCAATTAGATCAAGTACCATATGGAAAAGGGTCCTGGTTCATTATAAGCTTTAGCTCTTGTGGGAAGGAATTAATGAGATTATCATGTTTTTGACAAGCTACACATTTACGTACATAATGATAGGCATCATGATCCATTATGGGCCAATAGTATCTAGTCTAGAGTAACTTCTTAGCTAGGGCCATCCCACTAACATGACTACCATAGATTCTATCATGGACCTCCTTGATTTTAAGAGTATCCTCCACCAATGCCAATAATCTCAATAATGTCCCATCATAGCCTCATAGATAGAGTGTGATACCAAGGATGGTATAGTGGGATGTGTGATGGATGAAGGATTTATGTTGTTGATGATTGAGGTCTAGTGGTAGGATGTTATCATGTAGGTAGGTGCAAATTTTATGATACCAGGGTAGACTAGGATTAGGTATAGCATAAATTTGATAATGAGACATCGATTAATGAGCTAGTAATAATAAATTTTCAATGAGAAAACTACCTTAAAGGACATCATCTAGAAGATATATCAAGGACACAATAGTGGCTATGGAGTCAATGAATTTATTACTTCCCATGGGAACTTGTTCAAATGTTACAGACTAATTTTTTTCTTCAATTGGTCCAATAGTTATTTATAGGGAAGTAATTTCTCATCTTTCATCTAAAAAAACTCATTCACTTATTTTATAATCAATTGAAAATCACTAAATACATGGAGGTGCTGATATTCCATTGGATGGAAAGTTGGAGAATGGTGATTAAGGACTCATATTAAGAAACATTATTTGTATATGGGAAAGCTATTTGGAAGGATTTAGGGATTAGGTCACCTTTTGGGGTTACCAAAAGTATTCCCACTCCTAACCCATGTGTGATGAGAGAGACATCTAAATATATCTTCCAATTATTTGACTCTAGAGTAGTCAATATGGACTCATCCAAAAAAGTCATGATAAGAGGCTTGGTATCTGTACTGGGTGATATCACAATTTGATCCACAATAGCCTATCCTTTAATGGAATTTTAATATATATATATATATATAATTCACTTAATAGTATAATTAATTTGGCCATTCTACCAATTAAAGCAGATATAGAGAGCATATACTTGAGAGGATCAACTTTATCTATGAGTTTGACTTGGTTATTTAGTAGATAATGTCTAAGTTTATGTGATGCAAATAAGACAACTATACAAGCTTTTTCAATAGGGGCGTAGTTAATATCATAGGATATTAAGGTCCTATTGAGATAATAAATTGATCATTCTTTAATTCATCATTATGTTGAGCTAGTAAGGCCCCTATGGCACAATGTTTTATATATATATATATATGTAAAGACCTTATTGAGATGGGTGGTGATAAGACCATATGCTTAACCATATATTGATTGAGATTATAGAAATCCTATTGAAATTATAAGTTCCAATTGAAATAATTTCCCTTCTTTAAGAGGTGGGTGAAAGGATGACACTTATCTACTAATTGTGAAATAAACTAATGAATAGATTGAAATTTTCCTTGAAGGCTTCTTGGTTGCTTCAAATTTTTGAGATGAGGTATTTCAACAATAGCTTTTACTTTTATAGGATATAATTCAATGCCTCTCCTATAGAATATGAACCCTAATAGTTTACTCAAGGTAACTCCAAACACACATTTATTATGGTTCAATCCAATCTTACATTCTTTGAGCCTCTCAAAGATTTTTCTTAATACCATAAGATGCTCTAATTGGAGTTTAGGCTTTCCTAGTATATCATCCACATAATCTTCTATGATGTAATGCATCATGTTATGGAATATTACTATCATATCCCTTTGGTAACTCCCATGTTTTTAAAACCAAAAGGCATCACTTGATAACAAAAAATCCCCCATGGAGTGATAAATGTCATCTTATGTTCATATTTGGGAGCAAATTTGATTTGATCATATCCAAAAAAAACATCCATGAGGGATTGCATATCATAGCCTATAGTAGAGTCCAAGATCATGTCTATATTAGGTAAGGGAAAGTCATCCTTGGGGAATGCTTTATTGATGTCCCAAAAGTTGATACAAAGTCTGATTCCCCATGTGATTTTGCCACGGGGATAATATTAGATATCCACTTAGAATAATCAATTAGATGGACAAACCTAACATCCAAGAATTTATACAATTATTATTTAACCAAGAGAGCCACCTTGGGATGTATTTTATGAAATTTTTGCTTAACATGTTTTTCATTTGGATGAACCACTAAATGATGCACTACCAAGGTTGGATATAGACTTGGCATGTCAGAATAACTCCATGCGAACACATTTATATATTATTTGAGAAGATTAATAAGTATTTATTGCTATTTGAATGTAAGAATTGTCCCTAGTTTGATAGTTTTGGGACTTTCCTCTATTCCAATATTGACTTCAATAACCTCCTCAATGAGGAAAGGTGATTGGTCTTGTATATATGTTGGAGGTAATGGTAATTCTTCTATTTTTGAAGCAGTTTTTTTGGGAGTTCCATATTGTTATTCCCAAAACTAACTACACTTGTTTTATGGACAACCCATATGAAACTTATCCATTTCATAATCTACACTCTAGGTTCATCATTTGAGACAAGATTCTCTTGATCTCGAGTGAAGTTGTCTGACATCCTAGGAAAGTTTACAACATTCCCTCACCATGATTTCTCAAAAATCATGAAACCCATTTTAGTCTTTATCTGATCAAAATGTCAATTTTGATCATTTTATGATGTTAGTGAAATTTTATTTTTTGCACATATAGGGTCAGTGAAATTTGCCACCCTTGCCTAGTTTTTTTTAACATGCATTGATGGCACTTTTTTCTGCTAGTGCATGTTCTGGTCACTGGCAGTGTAAGGGTGGAAAATTTTGTTACCCAAGCAAATATTTTTAGAATCTTTACATTTTTGAGTGGCATTAATTGCCACACGCACCAAGGTTTAAAAAGATTATTTAGAGCTCTTAAATGCATTTTATTTTTCATTTATTTTATTTCAAAGTTTCTTAAACCCCTCTCTGCAACTACTTGATCATGGTAATGAAGTAAGAGTTAAAATTTACTACCGCCAAGCTTAGGATCTCAAACTTACTAGGTAAGTTATTTTCTACTTCTAGGGTTTTGTTTTTTGAGTGTTTTCTACTTTAGATTAATTTTTCTTTTCTTTTTGCTTTGTTTTATGTGTTTCCATATTTGTTTTTGCCTTAATGAGCCTAGCTAGTGAAATCCACTGACCTCCTTCCATGGCCTAGGTTTTCATTGAGTGTCATCAGCATTTTTGATCTGACAAAGTTTTCCCCCAACTCATGTTAGTTGAAAATCATCTTCTAAAAACCATCATGATGACGGCTAAATACTCTACTTTCACATGTCCCTGTGGTGATCAAATCAAAAGTAGATTTATTAAATTTTTCCATCGCTTAAATATTTTAAGATGTTTTTAAGTGAAAGTGCATCGGCAGCAAAATCTGCCACCCTTACACAAAGAACTTCAATTTCCTTGCCATATGCCTTGACATAGTTTTTTGCTGCTCCTGAATGCAAATGACATGTAATGAAAATAATTTTTAAAACTTGTGCATAAATATGAGTTTTTTTTTCCCTTACATGTTAGGGTGGAAAATTTCATCATTGATGCAAATGGTAAATATCCCTCACATGTAAGGGCAACAAATTTTGCCACCCATGCAAACATTCTCTTAAATGTTTTTAACTCTAAGATATTTTCAATTTTGCTTTTCTGAGCCCACTTTCCTCTAATTTTTTGGCCTTATCACACTTATCCCTTTCAAGCACATCTCCATAGTCATGATCATCATCATGTAATTTTCCCAGATTGCTAGTACTTTCCCTAATTGCATGAACATGACTTTTTTTTACAGTTTCTTTTGTGGATTTTTTTTTCATCGACATCCTTTTGGTAAAAGATATTTTAGATGACTAATTTTTATTTGAATAAGTTAAAATTGATGAAGTATAAATATCAAGGTGTTTTTCCAATCACCTTAGTTACTTCTAATGTTGATGGCATTAGAGATACAGAGATTGGTCATATGGACATGGCTGAGTTTGTAGAGAGAACTAAGTTAAGAAATCCCAACTCTGAAATGAAGAAAATAATTGACAGTAACATTCATTTGGTATCTTCTTTCCTGGTAGTAGCTCACAACATGGAATTTATTCTTTAGTGTGCTCAGTTTAATAATAAATATACTAAGGTTGTGTTGGATGCTAGTGGCAATGTGATAATCAAACTAGATTCCAAATTCATTGGTAAGGTGTTTATGTGCCCTCCTGCTATAAAAGTGATAAAGCTTGATTTTGTTGAAGCACAAAAAGAATATGACAAAAATCTTGAAAAAGCAAAGAAGGTAATCAATAATAAATGGCTCAATATGTCAAGGGAAAACTTGTCAAGGTGGCCACAAAATTTTCTGAGAAGTGACTTTATAGAAGAAGTTGGTGATCTGATAAATCTTCTTAGCAGGGTAAGAGTTTTGCCCTCTTCCTCGGAGTTTCATGAATGGATGTATCCCTTCATCAAGGTAATAATCCAAGGCAAACAAACCATCTTTTGGGAAGAACAAATCATTATGATTTGCATGAATAATTGATGAAGGTATCCACTACCTTCAAGTTCTACATGACTTCGTATATGGTTTATATTTTAACTTCAATAAGAATCTTTCTAGGTGTAACATTAGAAGGAGATATGAGAGGAATCCCAGTGTATCAATACTACTCTCAATTAACATTAAAGGGTTTTATTCATCATTTTAGGAGAGTAAATGATGCTTTCTTTATAGTATTCTTATGTCTTTTTGATCCTCAACTAGAATAAAGAAGAGGGTTTGATGAGGCTTGGACAGTGGTAAATGATTTTAGATGCATGTTCTTATAGTTTCCTTCTTTCTCATACCTAAGAGTCAGCTTTTTCCAATGTCATCCTTATATGCTTCCAAGATTCCCCTTAGACAAACTAGTCTTAATGGAGTTATGCAAAAAAATGATCATCATGCATAATAAATAGATGGAGCTCAAGAAGCTTAGTTTCATATTCCCAATTGAAATTGGTAGGTATTCAGTATTAATTGCTGTGAGGGCTAGAGTCATGGAAACTAAGATGCAGCTTATAAGCATGAAGCAATTTAAGAAGAGACCAAATTTTAACTATAAGGGCATGAAAGACATAATCAAGAGGAAAACCCAATTCTATGAACCAATGGTAGAAGATGTTTAGGTAAATTTGAGAATAGAAGAAGATGTCAAGAAAATGGACTACAACAGGTTATCTCTTAAGCAGATTTAATATATGGGACTTGTTGATATTCTTGAGCATCTAGTGGATGATGGAGAGTTGATTAATAAAAAATACAATAATAAACAGATTGTTAATGCCCCTCTTCCTTCAATCCAATGGTCCCAAAAAGAGCTGACCTCTTTGAGGAAAAGATTTGAACCTATATTGGCAAACACCAATAATTGGCTAGCAAATAAGGGAATTGTTTTGAAAGAATTCCTCATAGGATCAGAAGCTAAGATTCAAAAGGAAACAAGAATAAAAGTAGAGAATAGGATGAAGAAAAAAAGTGATGTTCCAAGCCACATAAGCCTAATATCATATTTATGATGAAGAAGTTGAAAGTTGTGGAAAAAGAATCTAAAATAGAAGATATGGAAATTAAGAAATTGAACACTAAAAAACCAACAATGGAAGAGAGGGAGATTGAATATAGGCATAAAAATCAATAAGAGGAGGAAACTTTGTCCACATAATAGAATTTACAACAAGAAATGAGAGTTTTTTCTCCCTTGCCTGACACACCTGTTATAGTTCCTTCATCCATTTCTCCTATTAATGTTCCATCTTTTGAATCTCCCTCTCCTTCCAAAATAATTTTTGACAACCCTCAAAACACTTTTGACAATATTATTCATTCCTCAGGGTCTATTACTAGTTTTTCCTCCCCTTTTGATATTAGAGATAATTCTACTTTTGATCACATAGTAAAAGGTACAGTTTTTACTAACACTCCACCTATTTTTTCCACTACCTATGCAAGTGCAGCTCTAGTAACACCAATAATGGAGATAGATCCTAATGTGAGTACTTATGTGCTTCCACCATGGTTATCAACTTATACACCAAAAATGAAGAAATAAGCCATGTCTCTAGATGACTTTGATTTTAATAAGCTAGTTCTTGTAAAAGCTAAGACCCCGAAGAAGCCAAAGATTCTTTCAAAAATACTTGGGGACAAGGGACATAAATTTATAGAGATTGTAAGACCTCCATAGGATGCAACCATGGAGAATTTTGATATGAATGATTAATCTATCTCTAGAGTTGAGTTAGGAAAGATAACTCATGAAAGTTCCAAGAATGATATGTAGTCAACCATGAACATCTTGATTTAGAAATTCGATAGGGAGAAAGAAATGAAGGATCACTACAAAGCAATAGTGGAATAACTGACTATACTGGTAAGGAAAATCACTTTGAGTATAGAAGCAGTAACTCCTAAGGCATTTCTATATAATACCCCATTATTTAGAAAGTAGAAAAGACTTATCTCAAAGGAAAAGTACTTGAAGAGTACTTGGATAAGATGTGTGCATAAGGAATTTCCCTACTTATAGAGCTATCTAAGAAAATAGATAAAATGAGGGAAATAAGAGCAGAACTTGATGATCTCATTGAATTTGTTTCTCAAGATATTGAGAGCATAGAAAATAATCATGATAAATGGGTGGAGATGAGAAAACTAAAAATAAGCACTCTAATATCAATTGACATCATTACTGATAGGGATTCTTATACCAAAACAAATTAGCAATTGACATATAGGAGTTGTGTACTTGAAGATTTGATCAATGACCTTGAATCTTCAAGAGAACTTAGTGAACAAAGTGATGTCAGTCTTTTGCATAAATTGGAGGATCTACCTTACAAGCTTACATCACAAGATAATCAATTTCTCTCTGTAGAAGAAATGATTCAAGAATTTGAAGATATGTTCCAGAAAGAATTTGAAAATAAAACATTTTCTATATCCTCTATAGACAATATCTTGGACAATTAGTTAACTCTGGATAATTTGAAAACTAAGTTAACTAATCATGTAAAATCAGTCACCACAGTAAGAGATGTCATAGTTAGAGCCAAGATAATTTTTAGGAACACTGTTAATCCAAACAGTATTAGGATACAAACAACTTTCATTATGTATGATGGAGACATGAAGAAGGATGGTGATAAAAATTGAAGCAATATCTTTTTCCCTTAGTTTATTTTCTATTTTTTAGATGTACTTTTGAAACAACTTTGGATATTTTTACATGTACTTTTTTCATATGTAATTACATGTAAAAAATAGGAATTCCCAAGTCAATAAGGACTCTTATTTTTGAATAGGTCAAATTAGTTAGGTTTTTCCTAAATTTTCTCAAGGCCTCTCCCTATAAATAAAGAGGGCCTCTTTTGTAAATGGATATTTTAGTTATTGAAACAAAACTCTGGCAAATTGAAGAACATTTTGAGATTTTGAGTTCAAATTGTAAATCAAATTTTATCAAGTGAACGAGAAAGCAAGTGATATTTCAAACTTTGTGTTGAAATAACTTTTATTGTATAGGAAATTGTTCTTATGTCCTTTTCCTTATATGATCTTATTTGTTTAATTAAATAGTAGTGTGAGTGAAAATAATCTGGGAGATGTTTTAAAGTTGATTGTAGAGACTTTGGCTACAACAATTATCTTAAGTTTGTGATTTAGTGTTTTAAAGCAAAGGCTATTGGAAAGGCTTTGAACTACTATTATCTTTTGTGATCATATATTTTGTCATAGTTTTTAGTGAAGAATTTGGGCTACACTTCATTCTACTATGTTCTAAATTTTAAATCAACAAAAGAAGCAATGATAGACTTTGTGCTCTCATATTTTCTTGGTTTTTCAGTTAATATCAAGAAAGTGTTCTTTTATTTTTTAAACATCATTTCTGAAAAAAGAGAAATGGATGATGTGGTCTCACCCTTAAATTAATATTTAGTTTAGATTAGTTTGTGATAGTTTATAGGGAACCTCCCCTTGCTGAGAGGAGAGATTTATCTCATTACTCTATGGCTGATATAACCATTTTGCCTTCTGTTAGTTGATGATAAAATATTCACCCGATAATCTTTGGTGACTCTACTGGGGATAAATGTTTAATTTGAAACCTCACACTCTGAATTGAAGCATTTCTAGTTTTTTTTTTCTACATTCTAGAAAATTCATAGTATACATGAAGCCAAAGAGCTCAAGGTATTATTAATCCTATATTTGAGTTGATACAACACAATAATTTTGATTTCTTGCCTCTACGATCTTGCCTTTAGCAAACCAAGATTTTTCCTCCTACCAACACCAGGTCTCCAATACTAGGTGAAGCTTCTAGTTCTAGTGCTAGTAGAGTTTTATCTATTCATACTCCACAAAGGTTTGTTACCCTGCATTTTAATCAGTAGATCATGGCAGCCCAAGGCCCTTGGGATAACACTTTTGATCCTCTAAATTTAATCCCACCTTTGCATGAACTACCTCGTAGTTTAAGAAAGAATTTTCCAAAGTTATATGGTGATGGTAAAGTTCACCCTGATGAACACATTATAGCTTTTTACATAGCCTATGGTGTGATAGGTGTTGAACATGAAGATGTAGTAGTAAGGCTTTTTGTAGAAAAATACAAGGTGCTACTGCAGATTGGTTTTATCATCTTCAAGCTCAAAATATAACCAATTGGAATACTCTCAAGACCAAGTTTGAGGCTAAGTTCAAACCTGTATAAGATTCATATTCCTTATTGGCTCAGCTTACACAAATAAATAAGGAGCCTCATGAGCCTATGCAATACTTCATTGCTAAATTTTGAGGAACATGATTCTTAGAATCACTCAGCCAATGATAGATAATCTTAAGTGATTTTTTATCAATTTTCAACTTCCCAAAGTGAGTTTTTTGTTAAGGAAAGTTGGCCCTATATATCTTCCTATAGCTCAAATTTTGGCTACCAAATTTGAAGATGATCTTATCCTTGCAGGTAAAATAAGAAGAGATTCCAACAAAAGTAGATTTTCCTCTTCTGCTAAAAATTCTTCCACAATCACCACTGACCTTATGGTGTAAAAGTTAACAAATGAATTTCTAACTCTAAAAAGGTAAATTTCGTAAGGTATGTCTACTCCTTCTTATCAAGATATACCAAGGAGGATGTTTCTCAATAATTCATATCAAGGCAACATTGCTAAAAATCAAGGGCAATCTAATCATCTTCCTCCTACATAGGGAAAGCTTGCCATTAAAGTAGCACTAATCAACTCAATAGTTGGTTATTATGAAGCTGAACATGATCATTCTTTCCAACTTGAGTTGGACCAAGAGAATGATGCTAATATCTTTGTATAAGGAGAAGAAGAATTAGCTGGTGACTCCAGCATTGGTTTTTTGAATTACCAAGATGAAGCTAAAAAAGAAGGAGAAGTGTATGATGGAACATATGATAATTTTAATAACTCCCAAAATTAGTCAACTCAGCAAGTTGATAAAGGAAAAGAAAGAGAAGAACCTTAACCAGTGATCTCAATTGCTAAATGGAGAACTTTGCTGCCTTTCCAATCAAAGGACCCAGTGAGCAATAAGTAAGTAAGTACATCTAACAATCTTATATCTTCTATTTCCATCTCTTAGAATAGTACCACATAAAATAAAATTTAGAATGATGGATTTCCTTCCTTTGTTTCTAGTTTATTTCAATTATTCGACATAATAGATCATGCTAGGAAGACTAAGATCCAAATGTCTAAAGTTGAGTATTTACAAGTTAATCCTAAATAATTTGATAGGTTGACTAAATACATCAAAAACAAAACCATCTCTATAGGACAAGATTTTATAAAAGTGATTCATGATTCTTCAAAGAACAAATATACCCAAAATAATCTTGTCAATACTCCTCTTGTTACCTCCAAAAAAATATAACCTTTCTATGTTTCTTTATTGGTAAATGGTTACAAGTTGAGAAATTACATAATAGATTATGGAGACTCTGATAATGTTATGCCCAACAAGGTAGTAGACTCCCTCAGTCTCACCTTCACTAAGAAATTTGAGAGATGTTTCTCCATGAAAAATAAATAAGTACCACTTTTGGGTCAAATCAAAGATGCTTAATTTGCATTTGCAGCCTTTTTAGACAAGAGAATTATGATGACAGTCCTAGTAGCTGATGATCCAACTTCTTATGGCATTCTACTCATATGTAATTTTTGTAAGGATGTAGGTGGGGAGTTGAACATGAATCTATCTAAATTAAGGATACCTATTAAAAGTGTCATGCAAAAGTTACTTCCTGAGAAAGAGGCCAAATATATTGTTACCCAAATGACAAATCCTGAAGCTCAAATTTTATTTGAATCCTCAGGAGTGGGTAATTGTTTCCTATCCATAGAAGATGTTTCTAATGAATTATAAGATTTTTTAGATGAAATTTTAGGTGAAGGTATAATTACACTAGATTCTTTCCTTATTGATGAAGATGAATCTTCTGATCAATGAAATTCAAGAAAATCAAATTCTAATGAGGTTTAGGTTTTAAAATTTGATCGCAGTTGTTCCTCTACCAATTCTAGAGTCATAATTGTTTTGATATCCCCGTAGAGAGATATTTTCCATTTCTCATACAAGTTTCAATTTGACAATACCAATAACACCATCGAATATGAGTCATTATTGCTCGGGTTAAAAGTTACTCGTGTTAAAGGTGTTAAGATTCTTCATGCCTGAAGAGATGCTAAATTGATGGTTTGTCAAGTTAAAAATTTGTATCAAACCAAAAATGAAAAATTGTGACATTATCATAATCATGTATGGGATTGCATTAAAAGTTTTGATTCTTTCAATATCTCTATGGTACCAAAGGAATTTAACGATCGTGCAGATTCATTGGCCATCTCGATAACAATCATGGTTCCTCATAAATATTTCAAAGGAAATAAATACACTATTGAGCTAGTCTTTTGACCAATTATACCTAATAATGCTGATCATTGGTAGGTGTTCAATGGTGATAATCAAATTATTTCTTTCCTAGAAAAGATAGATAGTTTTGATGAGCTCTATTTTAAAGGTTGTGAATCTACACCACGAGAATCAATTTTTGAAATAGATTCAAAAAATAGTAAAGAGTTTCTTCAACTAAAAGGGAATAAAATTAAAAAAGGTTTGGTTTCACTTGAAAATCTATTTGATAAGCATGATAGATATATTAAGCAGTAGCAATAAGTAGATTCAAGTTCTTTTAGGGAATTTGAGCAAGTAAATTTGAGTTTAAAGATAGATCCCAAAATGGTCAACATTGGGAAATGTTGCATTGATGATGAAAAGTTCAAATTCATTACTCTCCTTCATCATTACATTGATGTTTTGGCATATTCTTATGATGATCTAAAGTCCTTCAGGCTTAAGGAAATTTAGCATGAAATTCCCCTTAAAGTTGGGTCATTAACTCACAAGTAGAAACAAATGCAATATAACCCCAAAATATTAGGTACTATCCTTTCTAAGATTCAAAAGATATCGAATGCAAGGATAATTTTTCCAATCCATCAATCCACCTAGATCACAAACATAGTTCCTGAAAGGAAGAAGAATAGAGAAATTTGTATTTGTGTTGATTTCAAGATCTCAACCAATCTTCTCTAAAGGATAACTACCCCCTACCCATCATGAAACAAGTATTGCAAATAATAACTAGTTCAAAAATATTATCTATGTTAGATAGTTTTTTTGGATATAATCAAGTGAAGTTAATAAAGTAGATCAGAATAAAACTATTTTCACTATGCCTTGGGGCACACTTGCATATCACAGATTGCCTTTTGGTCTGATCAATGCTGGCACCACATTCTAGAGAGAAATGGACCTAGCCTTTAGAGATGAGATATGGAAGTTTATTGTGGTGTATTTTGATGACTTGACTATTTTCTCCAAACATCATCCTGATCATGCACATCATTTATGACACATGTTGAAATGCTGTCGACAAAATGGTATTTCTCTCAATCCTAAGAAGTTAGTTTTTGGGGTTACAGAAGGTAAACTTCTTGGTCACATTGTATCTTGAGAAGGCACTATAATTGATTTAGAAAGAGTCAAATATATTCAAATTCTTACTCTACCTACTAGTAAGACTGTAGTTCATTATTTATTTAAAAATGTGAATTTTCTACGAAGGTTCATTCCTGAATTTGTAAAGAAAACCTATCACATCATCAACATGATGAAGGGTAAGGCTACTTTCCATTTGACTATAGAATTAAAAGTTGTATTTGAAGATATCAAGAATGCTATTACTCATGCTCTAGTCCTTGTTTGTCTAGACTATACCAAAGATTTCATAGTATATAGCTACACTTCTAAACATACACTTTCAGTGATTTTGGTTCAATAAAATGAAGAAAGTGTGGAATCTCCCATATCATTTATGAGTTTTTCTCTCAGATATCATGAATTGAAATATTCAAACATGGAGAATCATGCTTATGCCATGGTTAAGGTGGTAAAGCATGGTGATTCTATATCTTGAATTCACATACTGTTGTTCTAGTGCCTGACACAATAGTAAAGTCTATTCTAACTCAACAAGAGTTTAGCACTAAAAAGGGAAATTATATTTATAAGATCTAAGAGTTTGATCTTGATATCAAACCTACTAAGCTTTTTCATGGAAGAGGCTTGTGTCAATTGATTGCTGATAACATACCAAAAGAAATAGGGGTTGAAGAAGTAGAAATTGAGGACATGCCAACAATTCTTTTTGTCATTACTACTGATGAGTGGTATTCAAATATCACTCATTTTCTTATCTATGGTGAGTGTCTTACCCATTTGTCTTAGAAGGAGAAAAAAACTATTAAGTTGAAAGCTTCTAACTATGTCCTATGGGACAATAGTTTGTACAAACGAACCCTTGATGGAGTATTTCTTCATTGCATGGATAAAGTGCAACAAAGTAAACTTTTAGAGTCTTTCCAAAATTTGGCTTATGGAGGACATTTTTATACACCCGTGATGGCTCACAAGATTATATGAGCTAGATACTATTAGCCTACATTTTTTCAAGATGTGTATAATTGGGTATGTAGGTGTGAGTTGTGTTAATAGTTTATTGGGAAACCTAAGTTGGCCACATTACCTCTCAAACTAGTGGTGATTGAATAAACTTTTTAGCAATGGGGTATCAACTTTATTGGCACTATGAACCCACCCTCAAGTTCTGGTCATGACTATGTCCTCACCACAATAGACTATTTTACCAAGTGGGTGGAAGCCATCCCAGTTAAGCATGCTACTTCAGAAGTGGTATGTAATTTCCTTAAGGAAAATATTATTACCTGATTTAGAGTTCCAAACAATATTATAGTAGACAATGCCACTTGTTTCTCTTCCCATGAGATTACTAACCTTGTTACAAGCATGTGATCATTCTTTCACACTCCTCAGACTATTATCTGTAAGGAAATGGTCAGGCAGAATCAAGTAACAAGAATCTAGTTACTATTATCAAGAAATTGGTAGATGAGAATTAAATAACTTGGCATAAAGCATTGTTTGATGCTTTATGGAAAGTTAGGATTACCCCTAAAAGGCCAATAGGTATGTCACCATTTCAACTTCTATATGGTCTAAATGTGGAGATACCAATTACCTTGGAACTACTAGCACTAAAGTTGGCAAAGGCAGTGGAAGATCAAACTTTTAAAAGTTCTATGGATAAAAGGATCATGTACTTAACTGAACTAGAGGAGCAATTAAATATGGTAGTGGACTATATCGCTAAGCATCAAAGTTAGGTAAAGAAACTCTTCAACAAGAAAGCAAGGATTCATGATTTTTAGACTGGAGATCAAGTTTTATTGTGAGACAAGAGGAGAGAACCAAAAGGAATGCATGGAAAATTTTATTCCTTGTGGATAGGTCCGTTCACCATTCATCAATTCTATGGTAGAAATAGCTTATTGCTAGAATATCAGGATGGAACACCATTCATGCTACCTCACAATGGGGAACATCTAAAACACTTCAATCCTTGAAGTATCAGATAAGTTCATTTATATATTTATATAGTTTTATGTTTTTGTGTTCATTTTTTTTTATTTTTTTTGTATTTTTGTTTAAGATTATTTGTGTCTTTTTCTTTTTTGGTAGCTTGACTCCATAGCCCAATGGCATGGATGAAGGCACTTAGAGACTAGATTATACTCCCTTTGATTGTTTCAAAATTCAATCGATGGAAGTTCCCCAGCTAGAGCCAGCTGTTGTTCCCAAAATTAGCTACACTTGTTTTGTGGACAACCCATACGAAACTTGTTTGTTTCATAATTTACACTCTAAAATTATCATTTGAGAAGATTATCTTGATCTCAAGTGAAGTTATCTGACATCCTAGGAAAGTTTACAACATTATCTCACCATTATTTCTTGAAAATCTTGAAACTCATTGTAGTCTTTATCTTATCAAAATGCCAATTTTGATAATTTTTAGGGTGTTAGTGAATTTTTATTTTTTGCACATGTAAGGTTGGAAAAATTTTCTGCCCTTACATGGTTTTTTTTAACATGCATCAGTGGCACTTTTTGCCACCAATGCATGTTCTGGTCACTGGTAGTGTGAGGGTGGCAAATTTCACTACCCAACCAAAGATTTTTAGAATCTTTAAATTTTGAGTGGCATTAATGGCCACGCATGCCAAGTTTTAAAAATACTATTTGGAGATTTTAAATGCATTTTATTTCTCATTTATTTTATTTCAAATTTTCCTGAACCCCTCTCCACAACTACTTGACTATGGTAATGAAGGAAGAGTTCAAATTCACCATCGCCAAGCTTGGGATCTTGAACTTGCCAGGTAAGTTGTTTTCTACTTCTAAGGTTTTGTTTTTTGAGTGTTTTCTACTCTAGATTGATTTTTGTTTTATTTTTTAATTTTTTATGTGTTTCCATATTTTTTTATATTCATTTTTGCCTTAATGAGACTAGCTAGCAAAATTTGCTAACCTCCTTCCATGCCCTAGGTTTTCGTTGAGTGTCATCAACATTTTTGATCTAACCAGGTTTTCCCCCCAACTCATGTTAGTTGAAAATCATATTCTAAAAACCATCATGATGATGGATAAATAATCCACTTTCACATGTCCCTATGGTGATCAAATCAAAAGTAGAGTCAGAAAATTTTTCCATCGCTTAAATATTTTAAGATATTTTTAAGTGAAAGTGCATCGGTAACAAAATCTGCTACCCTTACATGAAGAACTTTGATTTCCTTGCCATATGCCTTGATGACATTTTTTTCCACTCCTACATGTAAACATGTAATGGTGGTAATTTTTTCCACCTCTGCATAAATATGAGTTTTCCCTTACATGTCAAGGTGACAAATTTCACCACCGATGCAAATGGTCAATATCCCTCACATGCAAGGGTGGCAAATTTTTTCACCCATGCAAACATTCTCTTAAATTTTCTTAACTCTGAGATATTTTCAATTTTGCTTTTTTGAGCCTACTTTCCTCTAGTTTTTTGGCTTATTCACACTTTAGCCCTTTCAAGCACATCTTCATAGTCATGATCATTGACATGCATTTTTCCTAGATTGCTAGTACTTTCCCTAATTACATGATCATAACTTTTTGTTGTAGTTTCTTCTATGGATCTTATTTTTTCATCGACATACTTTTGGTAAAAGCTCTTTTAGATGACTAATTTTTGTCTGAATAAGTCAAAAGTGATGAAATATAAATATCAAGGTGTTTTTCCAATCACCTCAGTTACTTTTAATGTTGATGACACTAGAGATATAGAGATTGGTCATGTGGACATGGCTGGGTTTGTGGAGAGAACTAAGTCAAGCAATCCCAGCTCTGAAATGAAGAAGATAATTAATAGTAAAATTCATTTGGTATCTTCTTTCCTGGTAGTAGCTCACAACATGGAATTTGTTCTTCAGTGTGCTCAATTTTATAATAAAGATACTAGGGTTGTGTTGGATGCTAGTGGCAATGTGATAATCAGACTAGATCTTGAATTCATTGATAAGGTGTTTATGTGCCCTCCTGATATAGAAGTTATAAAGCTTGATTTTTTTGAAGCACAAAAGGAATATGACAAAAATACTAAAAAAGAAAAGAAGGTAATTAATAATAAATTTCTCAAGATGTTAAGGGAAAACTTGTCAAGGTAGCCATGATTTTTTTTAAGAAGTGACTTTATAGAAGAAGTTGGTGATCTAATAAATCTTCTCAGTAGGATAAGAGGTTTTCCATCTTCCTCACAGTTTCATTAATGGATGTATCCCTTCATCAAGGTAATACTCCAAGTTAAACAAACCATCTTCTGGGGAGAATAAATCAGTAATGCTTTGTATTAACAATTGATGAAGGTATCCACTACCTTCAAGTTCTACATGACTTCTTATCTGGTGTTTATTACAGCTTCAATGAGAATCTTATCAGGTTTAACATCAGAATGAGATAGGAGAGTAATCCTAGTGTATCAATACTACTCTCAATTAACATTAAAGGGTTTTATTCATCATTTTAAGAGAGTAAATGATGCTTTCCTTGCATTATTATTATTATGTCTTTTTGATCCTCAACTAGAAAAAAAAAGAGTGTCAGATGAGGCTTAGATAGTGGTAAATGATTTTAGATGCATGTTCTTACAATTCCTTCTTTATCATACCTAAGGGTTGGCTTTTTTCAAGGTCATCCTTATATTCTTCCAAGATTCCCCTCAGGCAAACTAGTCTTAATGGAGTTATGCAAAAAAATGATCATCATGCATAATAAATAAATGGAGCTCAAAAAGCTTGGTTTTAGATTCCCAGTTGAAATTGGTCGGTATTTAGTATTAACTATTGTGAGGGTAGAGTCATGAAAATTGAGATGCAGCTTGTAACCATGAAATTATTTAAGAGAAGACCAAATTTTGACTACAGGGGTGTGAAAGACATAATAAAGAGGAAAACCCAATTCCATGAACATATGGTAGAAGATGTTTGGGTAGATTTGAGAATAGAATAAGATGTCAGGAAAATGGACTACAACAGGTTATCTCTTGAGCAGATTGAATATCTGGGACTTGCTGATATTTTTGAGCATCTAGTGGATGATAGAGAGTTGATTAATGACAAATATAATACTAAATATATTTTTAATGCCCCTCTCCCTCCAAACCAATGGTCCCAAAAAAATTTGACCTCTTTGAGGAAAATACTTGAACCTATATTGGCAAACACCAATAATTGGCTAACAAATAAGGGAATTGCTTTGAAAGAATTCCTCATAGGTCAAAAGTTGAGATTCAAAAGGAAACAAGAAGAAAATGAAAGAATCAGATGAAGAACAAAAGTGATGTTCCTTCTTCTTCTAAGCCACATAATCCTAAGATCATATTTGTGATGAAGAAGTTAAAAGTTATGGAAAAAGAATTTGAAATAGAAGATATGGAAATTGAGAAATAGAGCACTAAAGAACCAATAATAGAAGAGATGGATATTGAAGATAGGCCTACAAATCAACAATAAGAGGAAACTTTGTCCCCATAAGAGAATGTACAACAATAAATGGGAGTCTCTTCTCCCCTACCTGACACATCTGATACAGCTCCTTCGTCTATTTCTCTTATTAATGTTTCATCTTCTGAATCTCCCTCTCCTTCCAAAATAATTTTTGACAACCCTCAAAACACTTTTGAAGATATTCTCCATTCCTTAGAGTCTATTCCTAGTTTTTCCTCCCCATCTTTTAATATTGGAGATAATTCTACTTTTAATCACTTAGTAAAAGGTGTAATTTTTACTAACACTTGACCTGTTGTTTCCACTACTTGTGCAAGTGTAGCTCTAGTGATGCCAACAATGGAGATAGATCCTAATGTGATTACTTCTATGCTTCCACCATGGTTATCAGCTTATACACTAAAAAGGAAGAAACAATCCATCTCTCTAGATGACTTTGATTTTAATAATCTAGTTCTTGTAAAAGCTAAGACCCTGAAGAAGACAAAGATTCTTTCAAAAATACTTGGGGACAAGGGACATAAATTTCTAGAGATTGCAAGACCTCCACAGGATGCAGCCATAGAGAATTTTGATATAAATGATTACTCTATCTCTAGAGTTGAGTTAGGCAAGATAACTAATGAAAGTGCCAAGAATGATATGCAGTCAGCCATGGACATCTTGATTCAAAAATTTGATAGGGAGAAAGAAATGAAGGATCACTACAAATTAATGGTGGAATAATTGACTATAGTGGTAAGAAAAATCATTTTGAGTATAGAAGTAGTAACTCCTGAGGCAATTTTTTTAGAGGACCCTATTATTCAGAAAGTAGAAAAGATCTCAAAGGAAAATTACTTGAAGAGTACTTGGATAGGATGCGTGCACAAGGAATTTTCCTACTTACAGAGCTATCTAAGAAAATAGATAAACTGATGAAAATAAGAGTAGAACTTGATGATCTCATTGAATTTGTTTCTCAAGATATTGAGATCATAGAAAAGAATCATGATAAATGGGTGGAGATGAAAAAATTGAAAATAAACACTATAATATCAATTGAGGTCATTACTGATAGGGATTATTATACCAAAATAAAAGAGGCATTGACATATAGGATCCATGTGCTTAAAGAGTTGATCAATGACCTTGAATCTACAAGAGAACTTAGTAACAAAGTGATGTCAGTCTTTTACATAGAATGGAAGAGCTACCTTGCAAGCTTGCATCACAAGATAATCAATTTATCTCTATAAAAGAAATGATTTGAGAATTTGAAGATATGTTCTAGAAAGAATTTGAAAATAAAACATTTTCTATAACCTCTTTGGATAATATCCTAGATGATCAATTGACTCTAGATAATTTTAAAACCAATTAACTAGTCATGTAAAATTAGTCACCATAGTAAGAGATGCCATAGTTAGAGCCAAGATGATTTTTAGGAACACTGTTAGTCCAGACAATATCAGGATGTAAGAAACTTTCACTATGTATGATGGACACATGAAGAAGGATGGTGATACAAATTGAAGAAATATCTTTTTCCTTTAGTTTATTTTCCATTTTTCAAATGTAATTTTGAAACAACTTTGGACATTTTTACATGATTTTTTTTCATATGTAATTACATGTAGAAAATAGGAAGTCTCAAGTCAATAAGGACTCTTATTTTTGAATAGGTCAAAGTAGTTAGGTTTTTCCTAAATTTTCTCAAGGCCTCTCCTTATAAATAAGGAGGGCCTCTTTTGTAAATGGATATTTTAGTTATTGAAACAAAACTCTACCAAATTGAAGAGCATTTTAAGACTTTGAGTTTAAATTTTAAATAAAATTTTATCAAGTGAACGAGAAAGCAAGTGATATTTCAAACTTTGTGTTGAAATAACTTTTGTTATATGGGAAATTATTATTATGTCCTTTTTCTAATATGATCTTATCTATTTGATTAAATAGTAGTGTGAGTGAAAATAATCTTGGAGATTTTCTAAATCTAATGGTGGAGACTTTGTGCCACAACAATTTTCTTTAGTTTGTGATTTAGTGTTTTAAAGCAAAGGATATTGGAAAAGCTTTGAACTACTATTATCTTTTGTGATCATATATTTTGTCATAGTTTTTGGTGAAGACTTTGGGTTACACTTCATTCTATTGTGTTCTAAATTTTAAATCAACAAAATAAGTAACGATAGATTTTGTGCTCTTGTGTTTTCTTGGTTTTTCAATTAATATCAAGAAAGTGTTCTTTTATTTTGTAAACATCATTTTTGAAAAAAGAGAAATGGATGATGTGGTCTCACCCCTGAATTAGTATTTAGTTTAGATTAGTTTGTGATATCTTATAGGGAACCTCCCCTTGCTAAGAGGAGAGATTTATCTCATTACACTATGGCTGATATAACCATTTTGCCTTTAGTTAGTTGATGACAAAATATTCACCCAACATATATATAATTCTAGAGAGGTTATAACTATTTAGGAGTGGGTTTAATGTCTTTTGTATTTGGATATGGATCTTCATCTTTGTACTCTTATTATTTGATTTGATTTAGAGATGTTTTTTATTCTCCAAAATATGTAAAATCATTTAAGCTGATAGAAAACTCTTTATTATGGTCTCCTTATGGCATAAAATCTCTTACTCATAGATATTCAACAATGGCTTCATCATTTTGGAATATATCAAAGGAAGGCTCATTATTTTGATCCCAATCCATCTGTGTGGGATAATTGAGGGAGATGTTGATAATGGCAATGGTGGTGTCATGGAAGAGATAGGTAGAAACTAGGTCCTTTTTAAGGCTATAGATAGAACCTATTTTGAGTTCTTTATCATAGGTTGACTCATAAATAATCAAAGAAGTGTCCTAGATGATAATTATTAGATTAATACCATAAGGTTTATACCCTAAACTAAGATGTTTTAGGTGTTCTTGAACCTATATAGGTTTAAGCTTCCCTTGTTCATCTTTGCCTAGTCTTTTCCCCTTATAATTCATATTTTATAACATCGTTTGAATTTGGGGGTATTTTTGTTTATATAAATCTAAGGCCTCATTATCAAGAATAAGCAATGAATCATTTGGTTCATCAAAATATTCATTTGATAGTATGATTTCACTAGTACAGTTTTTGGCTCCAAACTAATAAATGATGGGATTATCTTTCCTCATAACTAGGGATCCATAGTTACATGGGGAGAATGGTAGATTGCCAACATAAAGGGTTTTGTATTCATACTATCCACAACCCTTGGAAGTGACCTTAAGATGAGTGATGTCTAGGGATTAATTTGAAATAGGTTTTAAATCATCAAGGTGGATATAATTCATAATTTGTGGATTATGAATAAAACTATAATTGTTAGGCAAATAACAAGTGGGATGGGATTACTCCATTTAACATCTATGAAAGTGTTATATTTACCATGGGATGGTAACCTCCATTATTTAATGAGGGAATTTTAATCATTGATGAAGGGTAGAGGGAACTAATCTCATTTCATGAATCCATGGGCATCCCCGAAGCAAATTATATAGGAGATCAACATTCACTACATGGATTAAAGTTTGGTGGACTATGGGTCCCATTGCTATAAGGATATAAATAGTTATTTCAGATGGCCTTTCATTATCATCATACACTTTGATCATTATTAAAGTAGGCCCTGATGAAGACTCAAAGTACCCCAACTTCTTGAGAGTGTCTAGATTACACAATATTAAAGTTGATGCTTTGTATATGAGTACACATGGGATCTTATGGTTAGAGATGGACTTTTAAATGAATAATGGATAGTTATGGTGTGGGATTATAGGTGGCATGTCTTGTGCACTTAAATTGATATGTTGGGAAGGGGACAAATGACCCACCAATGCTTGGAATTGGCTTGTATCAATATCTCTATGGACTTTGAGTTCATTCAATAATTGATTAAGAATACCCTAATGTACTGATGATATATTAAGAACATCCATAAGAGAGATTTGGGTTGGATCCTTATCAAGCTATTGGATGATTTCATATAGCTTTTTAGAAGATATAGAGACTTTTTAAAAAAATAAAATAAATAAATATTGACTTTGTGAGCTATTGAAGTGGATAGATATTTTGGTGGTTCTCCAAGAACTATAATTTTTCCATGTAATGTAGTTACTACATAGTTATTTACCTATTAATATTGGGAATGGTGGATGATGGATGTGCAAGATCTTGGGGGCCTAATATTTTAATGGTATTGATATAAAGATATGGAATGGAATGATAATTAGTTCTGTTAAAAGTGGAGGCTTGACTCTAATCCTTAAGTGGTTTCTTTTGCCTATGATCATGATTAGGTAAGGGGTCTTGATATATTCCCAACTACTGATTCTTGGATTGATTGGTTGAGCTCTCCCCTTCTGATTCTATATCCCTTTTTTCAATTAAATCTTAGATGTAGTATTTTAATTGCATGCATTTCTTGGTATCATGTCTTTTAGCTATGTGATATTTACAAAATTCATCTTCATGATACCAATCTAGTCATGGTTTGCTATCATCTAATGGTTAGATTTTAGGGAGAGTAATCATATTGGTAGTTATTATCTATTGTAGGACCATTTATGCAGGTATTCCAAGGCTAGTTAGAGGTATTTTTCCCATTTGGGGTTTTGGCTTTCCCAATGATATCCTTATAGTAAAGACATTCTATTTGTTAGTATGGGAAGATTTTTGCACTATCTGAACATATTTAGAATCTATTATTCCATCCCCTATGACATTTATATTTTTATTAAAGATCTTAGGCTTACTCAAAAAGTATTATCTTGATTATGACTTTGTTCATTTTGGGTATATAAATTAATTGTACCTTTCTTAATAAGTACCTTTTCAATTTGAATCCCCTTTTCTATGATTTCATCAAAATACTTGGCACATTAGAGTTTTAGTTGATATTTTAGTTTAACATTAAGATTGTTGATGATATTTTGGCCAACTCCTTCTCAAGAACCATGCAATAGAATCGATTGGTGAGGCTTCTATAACATTGTAATAATGAAGCTAATATTTATCCATTTTTTTGTTTAGTATTATAAATATATATGATAGATATGCCATGCAGTTAACTCCCTAAAGCTAGATATGGAGCCTTTAGGTAAATGCATAAACCATTCTAATGTAGACCCCATTAGACTTTTAGGGAAGAGTCTGAGAAGGTAAGCATCATCATAGGCAACCTCATGACATACTACATATAACTCTTATATTTGGTCTCATGGATCCCCTTTCCCTCTATATTTGTCAAATTTTGGGATCTCAAAGTGTGTTGGGAAAGGTACTTATAAGATACTCATGTCCAAAGGAGATGTGCAAAAGTTTCCATATTTATATCTCATTTTTTAGGTGTGTGGATCAATCTATTGAAGATTATTCTTCATCATCCTCTAATTGAGTGAATGGGGGATATATTATGGATTGGATGCTTATGGTTGACTCATTCTAGGCCTTGAGTGATCAAGATGGGTATTTATAACATGTTTTCTTGGTGAAGAGGGTCACAAAATTGAGAGGTAAGGGAATTGATTTGCTAAGTCAATTGGTCTAATAGATCCTCCAAGGTGGCTCTTCCCATATTATCCTCAACCCAATTATTTTTTGGGGGACCTTATTATTTATCAAGTTATTTTTCATGATCCAAAAAATTATCTTCTTCTTGTTCTTGGTTGATATTATTTTGATGAGGTGGAATGTTCAGTCTAGTGGATTGGGCAAATAAGATGTTGTAAGAGGCCTGTGTCAAATGTAGAAGGTAGTGCATCCCCATTCTAATGACTTGGGAAAGAATTTGATCATAGTTTTCATAGATATATTGGTAAAATTGAGGCTTAACCTCATCACTATGGAAGAAGTCATTTTAAAATCATTCTTCCTTGCCAAGGGTATGCATGTCATTATGTGTGTTGTCATTATCTTGGTTTCATTCACCTATATTCTCAAAGATGTCATTTTACTGAATAGATCCTTGTCTCATTCTTAAAATTTGGGCACAGGTTATAATAGGCATGATGGATGATGATGTGATTTAATAAGAGTGATTAGGTGAGACTTTGATATAGGATGACATGAGAGAAGGTGACTTTGGATACTAATTTTTTCTAAAAGCCAAGACTAAAAGTGATCAAGAGGTGATTAGATGTGACTTAGATTGGATTTGTTTTTGATGATATGAATACTAGGATGACCAAATATCACTAAAGTAAACACCCTATAAGGATTCAATATAGCAAAGAGATAGAGAGGATAAGACAACTAGATACTCTTCACACTAGAAAGGTGATGATTAGATGGATGCTAGGTATAAATAAGTAGGATAATGATATGATGGGTGATAGACTAAAACCAAACAAGGTTATAAACATTAGTAATTTTTGTTCAAGGATAAGTTGAATAAGGTGGTGACTAGGATACAAAATGATAAGTGACCACTAAACTTTTTGGATTTAAGACAAAGGTTTAGTATCCAAAGGTGTGCATAATGATATGGAATGATTTGGTTTTGATTATAAGATGGGATATGTCCTAATGTCTCTAGGTGTTTTTTATAAAAGGGATAGGCTGACTTGGCTCACAAATAATATGTGCCTTAATACAACAAACACACAACATGCCCAATCATAAGCCATAATTTTAGTCAACCAAATGGGTGTGTAACTCGATGCTTACACTATCTAATGCCTTTGTGAGTGAGGCTATAGGCTAATAACCCATTATATAATATATTAAGCCCTCTAAACCCTATTTTCACTTGAAGGTCACTTGGGAAATGATAATGACTCTAGAAGAAGAGAACCTATTATAGGCAATAGGTCTTATGATAGGTATACACAAGGGTGTTTAGGGGAGTCCCTGAGATACATGAAGGTACATGGGGCCAAAATCCATATAGGGTGATATCTAATGCCATGTTTTAATAATTAACTCTTCCCCTTCATGGATGACTTTTATGGGGTCAATTGCTTAGCCTAATGATAGTTGCCCATGATGTTTATACTCCATAGTAATATGGAGTTTGGTTGAATATGCAGTGATGAAATTCATGTCACCAACCCCTAGTGACTAAGCAAGTGCATGGGGATGAATTCTATGTCATGTGTTATCCTAAAATAAAATGGGTTGACACATAAGCAAGATTAATTTATCTAATTAATTACCCATGTGAGGAAATTTAAAACAAACAAACAAGACACAAAAAATATATAAGTATAAAATTAAAATGATTAATTTAGTCACTCTTCCTACAAGTACATAAGTTAGAAAACTAATCGTCTCCTCTTTAGGTGGTCCTAAAAAAATGGATTAGTAGTTTGAAAATAGGCAAAACCACTTATTTCTTATAAAAACATAGATACACAGTCAGTGTAACATAAAACCACTTCTAGAGACTACATAATTGTAGATTTATGCAATATCACAATGGTAATGTTGTAGTTTTATGGACTGTCTACTGACCATGATAGAGACCATACATGTTCTATAAAACTATACTTTGTTAGGAAAAATCATAAACATTACCACAAATTATGATTCATAATATATGGTATTGTAGGAAAATAAAAAACCTTACTAATCTAATACTTAAACCAAAACATAAATGTGATAGAGGTTATTTACAAGTTACTGTTGCAAAAAGATAAGTTTTGACAAAATAAGAGTTCGGCCTTTAAAAATAATGTGAAAATCCAAGATTTATACAAGCAGTTTATAAGGTAAGAACAAAATGATATCAATAGTTTAAAAGAGACAAACTATAATAATATATTTACTTAATGTTTTTAGTCAAAATAAAAAAAATCATTTATTTTTATACAAAATCACTATTTCAAAAATGGTAGTTTTGCATAAGATAGCCAAAGGGGTATAGAGGGAAGTTTGATATCTCTATAGGTAGCCTCTATTTTCCTCTTGTCAATAGGAAATAAATAGGAAATATCAAATAGTCTAATGTTACCAAAATATCTTAATAATTTGAATGACCAAGACAAAATTGCAATTATCAAAGGAAATATCACAACTTTTTAGACAATATCACTACTATTATCTAGGGTATTACATGATAACTATGAAATCCTCTAGGACCAATGAATCTCCTTTCTTGCATATAAAAAGTGATCACATAGACATAGATGGATGTTAGGCAGTCAAAGGTTAGTAGGTCAACTTGATAGTTTTAACTGAACATGCAAAATCATGACTTATAAAGGTAATATCATGACTTTTATGATGATATTATGACTATGTTTTTGTGATATTGTGTGCTAATTATGAGGCTATTAGGGATGATGTATTTCCTTTCCTACACACAAAAAATAGTATTTATACCATTGCAAGATAAAACCAATTGATATATACCCATAAAATCCCAAATGTTTTTGCTAAACTAGTTAGGTTTTGTTTAAAACTATAGTCTATAAAAATGCAAGTCAGATATCAATATCATAGATTTTATGCAAAATCACTTTTCATGATATGTGATATTACAAAAAGCCCAAAAACTTGTCAAAAGGCAAACCATTAATAGTCAAAATGGTAGTTAGTGCAAAACCACTACTTTTATGACAAAACCACGATTACAATACCATGATTTATAGAGCAAAATTATTTATTGGTTGTACATGAAAATTTGATAAAATTTAGAGCTTGTTCTTCATCTAATCAATCCTTCAAGCTATCAAAAAACATTTAATAGGAAAGAAAGTTAGATTTTAATGGGTTATCCCACTATGGCTACCAACGTATTATCATATTTTTGAGTTATTGATAAAAACTACTATATTTAATAATTTAAACCCAACATCACAATAACATCAAAAGGAGAGAATAAAGGAACAATTAGTAAATTAAGAATTAATTCTTACCATCACCTTGTACCTTATGAATTCTTTATAATATATTCAATTGGATTCGGATGTCAAATTGATTTAGTGTGGATTGCTTGCTTGTAGATCCAAAATGACTCTAATAGCTTCCTTAGATTGTTGAATGGATTGGTAAGAGTATGAGAATGATTTGGAATAGTTGATTATGAGAGTATAATGAGGGATATTTAATTTCAAAGTTAATTTAGCCATATCCCAAGCATGGATTTTATAGTATGGTGGAGGGGATTTTTAGGTAATTATAAATTATTTAGAAGTCTCTAGTTTAGAGACTTTTAGAATCTTAGAGGAGATTCCCTAGTTCTAGAGGTTTCTTGATCAGTTTAGGGGATAATGGGGATTAAATTATGTTCAAGATTCATAGGGATGTAGGAGAGTCTAGGGTGGTAGGGTATCTAGGGGGTAGTTGAATTAATAGGAATTATAAATTTACAAGTGGGATAGTGGGTATATTAGTGGATAAGTAGGCTAGTTAGTAGGTTAATGGGATAATTAATTGGTTATAAGGGTTTATAGGGTGTAGGTAATATTGTGTAGGAAATTAAGATATTAGTTAATTGGTTAAGGTTATGGTTTTTAGACAAATTAGTGAGTTTAATACAATTATTAAGACAAGTGGATTTAGGTGCATATAGTTATGACTGTTTATTTTTGGTGTAGCCTAATGTTACCACCATAGTATTTAGTTGAATGAATAAAATATGGTTTAATAAGTATGTGATCAGTTATATGTTGCTTTAGAAATTCCAATTTTATTAAGTATTAAATGCAATATAGTCACTATCTATGTTTATTTTTAGAAAAGGTAAAACGCTGCTATATCTTGGAAGGAGTCAATCTACATAGTTTGTTTCTCACACTATAGTTAGATTACTAATATGAACATGTATATTCTTATGATTATATTTGGCCCTAAATTTAATAATTTTTGGAATGCTATAATGTTTTAAGTTTGAGGATTTAATGTTTGATAATTCCAAGTAAGGAACTTAAGTGTGGGAAATATGAGAATTAGCCTATATTTATATTATTGTAATAGCATGGTGGTGGGATTAATAACGAGCTCATTTTATGCATAAAAGAAGTGATAGGTTTCATTATAGTTTAAATTTATATAGAGATATGCTTAAATTCTTTTTTTGACACAATACAGGTTTTGGTTAATAATGAAGTCCATAGTTGGATAGATGAAGTCCGTAGCTCTGCTAATTATTAGATCTTCTACCAGATTCTTATTTTAAGGTAATGGGAGCATAAAAAGATTTAATATCATTATTTTATCCCATATGGTCACTCTTAATACATAATTTTAACTTTAAAGGTAATAAAGGACCTAGATTTTGATGGAAATGGAATGGTCTGGTGAATACCTTAACCATAGGTCATCCTATTGATTGAGTTTTTATCTTGTTATTCACACTTTATTTTTATGGTTTGTAATGACCAATAAATTATATGTAATGTTGTAAATTTGAGATAGTATGGTAAAACTAACTTAATTTGATTAGGTGTGCCTAGATGGTACAATCTAGAATGTTTATGGATTTTTTCCTAATTGTTCAAATGCATAAATGAGAACTATGGCTCCTTAAAGAGATATAGTGGACTTGGAATGGATCATTCCTTTCCAATCCTATTAATCAAGGATAATTAATAGGAGTACTCTTGTATCATTGTTTCATATGAGATATAAATTATAAGACAATAAAGAACTCTAGTAATTACATAAAAATGGTCAGTTCATGTTCATTTTGGAATCCAACTCAAGAGTTATTATAGTGGGGTATCTATTAACATTCTAATACTTTTTTTCAAATATTATTATATTGGGTGCCATCTTAATATAAATTTGAATCATTTAAAATATAATGAAAACATGTGTTAATCATGTTAGATGATCGATATAAATGCTTAGATGAATGAAACATATTTTCACTATACATTGAAAGCTTCACATTGAGAGTGGCTGATCATCCAATATAAAAAGGTTGACTCCCTATCTCCAATTATCCACATGAATTATTAAGTTTATAATTTGTAGACATAAGATTTACATGAAAAATAAATCCAACTTGTTTTTTTATTAGACCTTAGTGTCACATTTAAAATGAATATACCTATGAGTGATTTTTAGAGTATGCAAACACTAATTATAAATTATCACCATTGTAGGTATATTTTAAAAACATGTCAAGGACTATTTAAGAATTTATATCTATTAACCATTTTGATTGACATGTATTTGTAGTATGCCTATTATATTTTACATATATTATTAAATTTATTAATGGTATTTGTAAGCTTCACATTCAAAATGAATCTTATTGTAGGCATAGTGTAAACAAGTGCCAATTTTGATTAATACTTATTTGTATTGTGCATGTGCTAATGATTCACATTTAGAGTGAGATTTATTTTAAATTTAAAGCTAAGGTCTACCAATAATAAATTTAATAATACATGTGAACCATTGAAGGCATTGTGTAAATATAAAATTTAGGTATATTAAAAAAACTACTTATATTGCATACAAAGTGAAAAAATAAATTAAATATAAAAATATATGCACCTTTATATCATAATTTTTTATCAATGTAGGATTTAAATAAATGTATAATTTTCCTCAATAGATTTGATATTTTAATTGTATGTATTTTGTTATAATTTATATTGGCAGTTCAACTATGTCTCCAAAGAAATTATAAATGTGGATATGTTGATAGGCAAAGACCTGGACTTTGCATATGCCAATCCATGTTATACCTATTAATATTATATTGTGATATTTTAAATTATCTTAATCCATGATATTTGGATCTCACCTGGGAAAAAATATTTGTAGGGATTGAAAGAATCAAATGATTATATTAATAAAGGAAATTAATGAATAAATAAATAAATAAAATGATGTACTCCATATGAATATTTTAGGATATTTTTGAATTGCCTAAAATTATTGGTAGGATTATGAGTACAGTAGGCACAAATATATACAATAAAACATAGCTAGTATAAGGTTGTATTTAAGTTTGAACTCAACTAATTTAAGGTTATGTATAGGTTTTATTTTGATATCAAGAAGTCAGGTAAAAAATGATTTGAATGTTTAAAAATTCAAACTAAATATGGCAAGCATAGAATGCCATATAAGTATTGAGGGTGAGTTAAGTAAGCCTTGGGAAGATAATGATTAAATTGCACTAATACATTTTTATCAAACTTATAGAATGAACACTTATGAATATTATTGTATAGGTAATAATCATGTTTGCACTATGTCACTACTCATAAATTTGTGTCAAAACTTATAAGATGATAAATAAGAATAATATTGAATAGGGAGCCAAATTAACGTTATGTATAGGTTTGGTTAAGATACACAAAGTCAAGAATGCAATGATTTAAATGTTTAGAAATTTAAACTGAATAGTCAACCATATAAGGTCATATTAGTATTATTTTATGTGATTTAAGTAAAGCTTAGGAGGATAATGATTAAATTTAACTAATAAAATTTTACTGAACTTATAGAATGAATACTTAAGGATATTATTGAATGGGTAATATTCATGTTTGTATCATTTGACTAATAATAAATTTATGCCAAAAATTATAGAATAACCACTTAAGGATATTACTAAATAGGTAATAATCATACTTGCATCATGTCAATATTAATAAACTTGAGCCAACACTTATATAATGAACGCTTAAGGATATTACTGAATAAGTAATAATCTTGTTTGCATCATGTCATTGCCTTGGGAGGATAATGATGACCTTTCACTAATAAATATATTCAAACATTATACCATGAGCACTTAAGGATATTTACCAGTTATATGAAATACTCATGACGACATATTTGTGTCATATATGTGATTTCCTATCAATAAAGCATGAACACAAATAAAGGAATGATAAGAGAGATGGATATTAAATGTAAAAATAAACTTCACCATGGCATGTATGAAATTTATCATTGATAAATCATGGACCCAAAGAAAAGGATTGATGAGAGAGATGGACATTTATTTTGAAAATAAAATTCCCCCTTCTTCATCCCTGGGTATTAAATGTGAAATGAAAATTTTAAATTGAAGCAATTTAAATAAAATTGGATGAATAACGAAATTTTTAGTGTTTCATTCAAACATAAATATATATTTTAGTTGTTTAATGTTTCTATAAATCATTATCTCTATTCGCTTGTCTTGAGATCTTGAAATATCATAAATAATCCATTTCAATTCATATGAGACTATAATTATTTTATATAAATGGATGCCACAAATAATTCATTGAGAACATGCCTCTAAAGGTAATTTTGTTCATATCATTAAAACATCATGGTAACACAAAAATTAACATTGGATTAAAAATGAAGAACATCATGTCTTAAATAGAAACATAGTCATTATAGAAGACATGTTAGTCTGACTCAAATATTCAATAAACTACATAGTAAGGTTTCAAAAAACACATCAAGTAGTTAGGTGATAAAAATTAATATCTTATTGAATTTATACTAATTTACACAAGATTATAATTATGGTATGAAAAAAAAAATACATGCACAATTATATGTAAACTATTTTCAATCGATTTGATGTTGCATTAATTATATGCATGGTAATTTTGATGTAATAATTTGATACACTAATAGTTTTCATTATTTGTCCTTATTTTGCTTACATTGATATTTTTCATATTTTTCCTCCACATATATTTTCAAAAAAATATTATGAAAGATATTTTTAATAATTAATTAGATTTTACATTGATTATATTTATTTTAATTTTGATTCTTAAAATTTCATAAAGGTTTTCTTGTTTGTGATAAACTAACTACATTAATATTTGTCATAATATGTTCTTATTTTTCCTACACTGATATTCACCATATTCTTTTTCCATTTGTATTGTATAAAAATAATATTATTTAGTGATATGATTTGCAGCAAAACATTGTTTTAATTCAACAAAATTAAAATTTGTGAAATATTGTTACTTAATATTGAAAAAACATTCAAATTCAAATATGGAAAATATGATATATAATTCCAAAAAACCATAAATTGGAATTTGATAATGTAACATTGAATTCTGATAATTGATACTAAAAAAACTAATATAAATAGTTTTGAGTTTAATCTACATTGAAATATGTACATATTTAATCAAATGATCTTTATAAGATAGATGATACCTAGAGGATGTGTATATATTACAAATAACTCAAAAAGTATACCATAAAAGATAATTTCCATATTCCAGTAATTGATGTTTTTATAGATGAGTTACATGGGGTTGTTTAATTTTATAAACTTGATCTTTGTTCTCGTTATCATCAAATTCAAATAAGAGATGAGGATATATATATATATATATATATATATATATATATATATATATATATATATATATATATATATATATATATATATATATATATATGATAAATTATAGAACTTATGAAGCAAATTATGAGTGTTTGGTAATTGTTTAGCCCTAGATTTAGATATGAGGTGATAGGGCTAAGAATATAAAAATAGTTCAAGCATAAAGGTGATAAAATAATCTAAAACAAGCCAATTAATTGTAAATTTAGATAAGTGAGGATTTGAATTATAATACTAAGATATTCTAAATATATAAATTACAAAATTAAAAAAATGTTCAATTGATTGAAATACCAAAGAGAAATAATACTTAGATAAGTTTACTATGTGTAGATATGTGGACTATAAATAGTTGTAAAGTATGCAAGATCAATAATTTAGATCATTTATCAGATTCTATAAATTATAATTTTGTATCTGCAAACACTACTATCAAATTTAAACACTACCATCGATGTTAGTTTATGAATGTGATGCATGTGTCTAGTATATAATAACATATAAATTTGTATGTGACCAATTTTTTTGTTCTAGGTTTTATATCACCTTTTTACTAATGTATTTAGATCTATGGTACATGTCATTTCTCTTTGATAATTTATCAAACCCTATCCATTCGCCCTTAGAATGAATATTATAAAAATGGGTTAGTGGGCTCATGATGTCAAGCTAAACCTAAAGACCCATTTGTCAATGAGATCTACTTACATAGCCAATACCCCGAGGAAGGTTTTAGACTTATGTATTTCTCCCTTATCTGTGGAAAAGTGTGTGCACAAGGGTACAATATATTATATGATGATGCATACAGTGATATGTATTGTAAATTGACCAAATATTATTCATGGGATGATTTTTAAACGTTTTAGACATGTAATATGACTTCTCCCATGCTTACTATAAAAATAGGGATGAATAAGTTAGATTAGCTTATTTGTCAAGTTCATTTATTTTGTTTTAGTAGGTGTTTCCTTGGTATTTTCTATATTATGAATGAGAAGGATTATAATTATATTTATACCACACATTTTGAAAATATCTCATGGTAGGGTTCAAAAATGAAAATAGGCCAACCTATAGGTTTAAAAACATTTTCAATTTGGATGAATTTTGAAAACTAGACACTAGATAAGGATTTGGACACTACCATTGGTGATAGTATCATTTTATGGCATGTAATGTCTAGAAGGATAGAAAATATGTATGAATTTAAAATTGACCATGAAAGATGTTTATCAAGTTTTAATCTATTTTATAGAATAAAAGACCTAGGTCATGATAATCATATAGATCTGAATAACATATAATAATTTAGGAACAATGAGATAGTGAATACAAGCCTTTTGGTAGCAGGGAGGTCTAGAACTAAAGGGTAAAACTTTGATTGGTATTTGTTAAATGTACAAGATGAAGATGTTATACATATTCAATTTTAATATATATAGTAATGCCTTTTTGTCTCACAAATTCACCCTATACTTTTAAAATTTTGATTAACATTATTTTAGGATTTTTTTTAGAAATTTGTATTGGTAGTTTTTTATGGCATACTAATATATAGTAGGATATGAGAAGAATACTTTCAACACATGAATCAAGTAGTGATAATTATATAAAAACATTAGATTTATGAAAATATTTCCAAATTTGATTTTTTAGTATAAGAGGTGGACAAATTTGGTATAATTTTTTTTAGGAAGGCATCAAAGTAGACCCTCATAAGATCAAGGCCATGATAGAATGACAAGTTATAAAAACCCTCAAGAACCTTTAAGTATTTTTGGAGATAACATGTTACTAACATTTATTTTTGAAAAATTATGTATTTATAACAACACCACTATTATATTTTTTTAAGGACTCTTTCCACTTGAATGAAACTAACATTAAGGCCTTTTATAAATTAAAGCAGGCCATGTGCACCACTTCATTTTTGGCTAGCACCATTTTTTATAAGACTTCCATCATTTAATGTGATGCATTAGGATATGGAATGGGGGAATTAATCATATAGGGTGAGTGACCCATTACATTTGATATTTTTTATCTCAAGGTTAAGGATTTTCTAAAGCCTATCTATGAGAAGTATATGATGACTATTCTTCATGTAGTCAAATAATGAAAACCTTGTCTAATGGGTATAAAATTTAAGGTTAATATTAATATTGATAATATAAAATATTTATTGGAATAGGGTTTTTAACCTAAATAACAAAGAAAGTGTGAGACTAAAATTTTGGGATATGAATTTTAAATATTATATAATAAAGGAAAACATAATGTAGTAGTAGATGCACTATCTAGGAGGGATGAATCCACAAAGGCACTATTATGTGTAATATTCATATGGTAGGTAAATTGGGTGGATGAGTCATGATATAAATGAGAGAATGACATGGATACAAAGTTTCTTATTAAGAATCTCTATCTATATTCTAGCACATAAGAAAAACTTTAGTGGAAAGGGAATGCTTTATGGTATAAAGATAGGTTATACTTATGAAATAATTCTTAAGATCTTTATAGAGCTCTATGAATATCCAATAATATGACATTAAATATTTTTAAAAACTTATAATTGAATAAAACAAGATTTGTATTAGGAATAACTTAATGGGATATACAATTTGTTTTGGCTACATACACAATGTGTTAGCAAAATAAGGGTAAGACAATTAATATCCCAAATCTTTTATAAATATTATATATTCCTATCCAAAGGTGGGATGATTTTTTCATGGATTTCATAACAATATTGAATATATCATACATTAAACATGTTATCATGGTAATCATGGAAAGGCTCACAAAATCTTCCAATTTTTTTGCCTTGTCACAACTATTTGTAACTAGTACAGTAGACTCTACTTTTATGGATGTAATTCAAAATCTACATGGCACCCCAAATATCATAGTAATTTTTCATGATCCTATATTTACCATGAATTTTTGGATTGATTTATTCTCATTTTTGGGTACTTATTTGGCTCAAAGATCATCCTATCATCATTAATTTGATGAAAAAATAGAGGTGATCAACAAATGCCTAGAAGAATATCTCCATATTTTTGCATAAAATAAACAATAAATATGGGAGTTTAAAATTAAAATGATATAGATTATATTTATCTAGGGTTAAATAAGATATAGATAGTCTAAGATACAAGGTTGATAAACTATCTCTATAGCAGACCAATTAGATGATAAACTCATATAAACATATACTGAATTTATTATGTTAATACAAGATAAAAATAGTATTAAAACAATTTTAGATATGTAAATGAAAAATAAGTAATGTACTTAACTGGTTCTAATGCTGACACATTTTAGATATAGAACAAGTGATAAGTAGACTAGAAGATGATTTTAGAACAATCATCAGATTTTGGATTGGGTGCTTTTGGAGCCTCAGACACTAGCATCAACCTAGGATGGTTGTGTCAATAATACTATTTGAAATTAACATAGGTGTCCTATATGAAATACCTAATATAAAAATATGCAACCATCTAGATGCTTCTGGGTTTATCTTTACCTTTGCTATGGTGTATTCAGATTTAAGTCATGGATTGTCACTCCACATGAAATTTTAAAACCCTAGTTCTTCATCTTCATATACACTTTAGAGTAAAATGGATTAATGGGCACATGATGTAGATATCACCCCAAATACCCCTCTATCAATGAGTTCTACCTAGATATCTAATACTCTAAAGAGAACTTTAGACTAATGTACTTATCCCATATGTTTTGGTTTGTGTGTGAATCATGCAATATGTGGAAAATAAGTAAAATAGTGACATAGATTGTAATTTGGTAAATCAGGCTCTTAAACTACTCCTTTAGTACTTTATACCTATTTATGTGTCATTTGTATGACTGATATGAGAATAGAAAATATAATAAATTCTTTGCTTTATTAAGTGATTAATTTAATATTTTGATTTCTTGAGTGCTTAATTACATACTTTTGATAGGTTTCCTTGGTTTGTACTACGTGAGGAATGTATGCATATGATCTTGTATTTATATCAATCATTTTGGATAAGTAACTCACATTAAATAAATTAGGATAGCCTTTAGGATATGTTTCATTTTCAAATTAGATGACTTTAAGGCACTAAACATTTGCATCAGAGTAGGACACCTATGTCAATGTAGGTGTTTGTTTGGGATGATAATGTTTAGGGAATATAAAAGTAGGTATAGACTTAAAACTATTAGAGGTGGAATATAATTGGTTTTTAATCATTATGGGTAATATATAAGGTCTAAGTCATCAACATAAGACTGGTCAGACTAGGAGATATGCCAAAGGGAATATGATAGATCATATGCAAGACTTACAAAAATGGTAATGGTCCAAAACTAAAAGAATAACCAAATTTTAAGTTTTCCAAGTGTACAAGACTAAGGTGTTATTGGATTCATCCAAGACCCTTACCAACCATTAATGCATGAAACCCTAGGTAGAAGGTGAGATCTAAAAGTTACACACATAAAATCAGAATGCATAAAATGAGGCAAGTTAATATCCAACACTCCTAGAAAATCTCAATATATTAGATGTAAAAATACGGAGTGAAATGTGTAACTCCCCCATGAATGCAGGTCAACTATGATACAAATAAATAATAACTCCCATACTCATAATAACTAATCAAGAGTAACTCCATCTAGATAATAATGAGTCAAACATGTAACTCCTATGACAATGTACACCTAAGCAAGCATATCCCAAAACTATATGGAAACTCAAAGTGAGGTGGAATAACCCAAGTGAAATATGTAGGAAACAATCCACAAGAAGAAAAATGAAAAATAGATAGCCTACACTAACATCCCCCCCATAAGCACAACTTAGGTGGGTATAAAGAAATGGGTCCCAACAACAAAGCCTAATGAGGTACCCATGTACAAAGTAACTCTCATGAAGTGGAGAAAATGAGAAACCCTATAGGAAAAAACTCCCTTACCCAAAAGAGATAAAATAAATAGTGCATGCTCTAAGGACATTGGGTAAAGCTAAAAATTCATCCACAAGTGAGAGAAATAGAGTACATAGAGAGAAGATCTAAGAAGTATCCCTAGAAGATGATGAAGCTACCTAAATTAAAGTTCACAAAATGATGAATGTCATTGATGATATCCTATATCTAAAGACTGAAGAAGTTTCATCTTCATTGAACAATGTTTCTTCCTTTTGCCAAAGGAATAACATGAGGTGTGTATTAAAATTATTCCCATTCCACAATTGATTATGAAGGCACCAGTACAAATATATCTAAAAGAGGTCCAAAAATAAGGAATGACATAGGTCCAATAAGATCATGCATAGTAAATATATGTAATGCTACTTAAGTGAACCTATCAGAAGAAGGACATAGAACACTCACTGTTAGAATCTCCATATGAAGAGGAGAAATCATCTCAACAACTGTCAAAATTTAAGAATATATTGTAGATGAAGCACAACAATATACAATATGAATATCCATAGGAACATATGAGTCTTCAAATATCTCAATAGGTGTACTTGCATTAAAAACAATAGATTCCTTTGAAGTATAATACTATGAAGGTTCTAAAAGAGAAACATCTTAAATAGTGATGGAAGTATAATATTCAATGGGATAATTTAGGATAGGTAGAATATCATTATGTAGTGGTGTCATGATAGAAGGAAAAGAAAATTCCACCATGAATGTGTCATCACAAGAAATAGTAGTAGGAAGGAGTACAATAGTTTTTGAAGAGATAATAGGAAGATGAGGAGTGATATAGATCTCAATAATATCTATGAAAAGATATTATAGGATGATCCAAACACTATAGGGACATGTTGTATATTTCACACGGTAATTAATATCCATGGAAACATGTAATAATAATGTACCAAGAACCTTGTCATAAGTGTTATCCCACTTATTGTACTGAGCTGAATCAAAAGTGGTAGGAATCTATCCATCTAAGAATGGAGTATGATTCTTTTTTGTGAGCAAGTATTCCATGTAATCATGTCGAGAATAATAGTTGGTCTTTATAAGAACCAATGGTGTATAATCAACTCTCCTCATCCATTGGTATCTGTCAAGTGGATTTAACATGACTAAGAGAAGACACCAAATAAGTGTAATGAGAAAAAAATACAAAGTGACATTGCACACTCAATGAATTGACATCAATATCTACTAATAATGCATCTAAGAATGTAAGAGAAATATATTCAAATGACACTAAAGTGGCACATTATTCATATAAATTAAATGTTTGTATAAGAGAGTTAATAGGCCCCACAATAACCCTTCTAAGATAATCAATAATGAACCCCCTATGTTTTTAAAATGCTCAAATGTATGGATATCAAACTCAACTAACAATGCATCAAAATAGGTAAGATAAAATAATTCACAACTACCAATGCACATTTCAATGAATAAACATTAGACGTAGCTAACACTGTGTCTAAATGAGAATGAGAAATTAGTGTAGTGATCACCAAATGAGTATACATGAAAATGTAAATAAGCAAAATAGCAAGACATTGGAATTTACAAATAATTCATCCAAGAGGTACAAAATACAAGTGTATAATGAGTAAGGAGGTAATGAGAGAAGGAGACAAAAGTGGTTTTCTTGTGAAGAGGTTTGGCCACCTACCAAATTAGGCCTTAGCCTCCATATTTGATAATGAAAAAAGAGGTATAGGATCAAGCAAATTAACTTTTACAATATCTCCTTATATTTCCCACAAATAGTGTTTTCCCATAAAATAATATATTATTTTTATAAAAAATAATAAAAAAATCATCCCCCAATGATATTTTTTTATAAAAGATAATAAAAAAATATCCATCCTTATAATATATTGTTTTATACAAAAAATAAAATAATTCATATCAAAGGAAAAAAGGTCACCCCCACCATTAATGTATAAATTACCACCATTCATAATAACTCCCCACCATTAATCTTCCCCCCATATATGTTCACCACTTTTATAATTCCATCCAGAATTACAATTACACCACAAAAAAGCCCCCTCCACTTTTAATATGTGGCCCCTTGAAAAAATTATTTAATTTGACCAAAATTTTTAAAAGAATTTTGAAACCACTCAAAATATTTAGAAATCATGGGAGGATATTAATATGCCAACCCAACTTTTAAAAAACTATGGATGGTTTTGTTAAAACCATGAGTAGGCATATCGATGAAGAGGCCATGAGGGTAGTTTGTAGGCATATGGAAAATGTATAAGGCTCAATATAGGTGGAAATGAGGATGGTATATGTTAATAGATGTCATAAAGGTAGTGAAATACCATAGGCTATGAGAAATTAGATTGATAGTTATAACAAGAATATTGCCAGTCTAGGTGAATGGAATAGTGAAGGAAGGAGAAATATGGTGGGCCATGTGGTGAGCTAGAGACCTTTAAGTATAGAGACGAGTTAGAGAACCTATGAACATAAAAAAATTACATTTTAATCCAAGGTGGAGATAGTGATCTAAAATTGAGTTGGGTATGAGATTGCTAAAAAAATGATGAACCTACGGAGTTGAAAGCTGAGCTCAATGAGTGCAAAATCTACCTTGAAAAATAGAGTTGACCATTAGCTCATCAAAGAGTTGAAAAAAAAGAGAAAGGAGACCTGATCTCATTGAAAACCAATGTAAAACTACCTCGAGATTAGTGAGCAATCCCAATAGAACATGTAAGCTTGACAACCCAAATAGTCAAAGAAGCTATTTTTTCCCACCTATAACTATTCAAACAAGGCAAAATAGAAAACCCCAAAAAACCAAAAATTTATACAAGATATTCACAAATGGATACCCACTTCATAAGTCAAAGAAATGATAAATAATTTTCTATTTTATAAGTTTTGATGCATTTTCTATATGGAGTTTTCATGATCTTTCATGAAACTCCACTAAAAACCCTATAAAATGACAAATAAAAAATTGGAAAACAATAATGTGATCATGAAAGAATATCACCAAAGATCTAAAATGGAAAAAAATATTATGAGTAGAGATATGATACCATATTGGAGTCGTATAAGATATCTAAATATCCATTAATACATAAAACTGCAGGTAGAAGGTGAGAGCCAAAAGTTTCACACACAAAAGTAGAATACATAAAATGAGTCAAGTTAATGTGCAATACTCCATGATAGAATAGATCAATATCTCAGACATACAAATAGGTAATGAAATGTGTAACTCCCCCATGAAATTAGGTCATATGTGGTAATAATAGGGTGTAACTCCCATATCAATAATAGGTGGTCAAGAGTAACTCCATTTATCTAATAGTGTGTCAAACATGTAATTCCTATGACAATGTACACCTAAGCAAGCATATCCCATAAGTGTAGGAAAACTCCAAGTGAGGTGTAATAACCCATGTGGCATGTGTAGGAAATAATCCAAAAGAATAAAAAGTAGAAAATAAACACCATACACTACCAAGTGCTATATAATCCATAAATATTATCTACATTTCCCCCCCTTTAATCTAGTAA
This sequence comes from Torreya grandis, assembly GCA_037957365.1. Classification (NCBI taxonomy): domain Eukaryota; kingdom Viridiplantae; phylum Streptophyta; class Pinopsida; order Cupressales; family Taxaceae; genus Torreya; species Torreya grandis. Next base: position 123,801 of record JARHVA010002602.1, read on the forward strand.
TGAAATAGATAGGTTAAAGGAAAAAAATGCATACCTAGGTATGTACAACACACATTGTATTTGCATGAGCCCAACTTGAGTGCTTTATTAATGACTAACTTGCAAAAAAGAGAATGTTACAATAAATGATCATTGCATATAATCTAAATTTAAAAGTATTGAAAAAATTTAAATTGAAAGATCAGGGTTAAGGAGTACCCCTATATATCTATGTAACCCATTTTCCTATTTTCAAGTTAATTTGAAATATGTATCATTGTAAGGTTCTAAAACTAAGATTAAGATAAACATATATAAATATATAAAGTACATGTGTATAAGGAGATAGAGAGATATTAGAAGGCACATGCCCATTGTAGACATATGAAATCCATACAACATGATTCCAAATGTTGAAATACCCCTTAATATCCTTATGACCCCATTGGGACCATTCAACCCAATGACCCCTAACCTAACCTAACTTGTAGTTAGTTTAATTAAATTGGATTAGCCTAACCTTTTACCCATTTTTACCCTTCACCCTCAACCACCAATAGTCAAGTTGACCATCGATGATCAAGTTGACCACTAAAAATCACCCTGACCATCAACAGTTAGGGTGTACCTCCTTAACAACTAGCATGAAAAATAACCTCTTTTACTTTTCTAAATATAATTTGTCTAAATTTACATGTGATCCATTATATGGATGAGTTATAATTAGATAGCCCAGTTGAACCTTCACTTTTACCTCTTTTTTATGCCTATATAGAGAGAGGATTTGAGAGGTGAAATCTGTTTGAAATCATTATCAAGAGCTTATGCATCTAGGAATTTATTTTTGTAGGTTTATCATTATTAGAAATCTAGTGAACTAGCTACCACATTAGAGAGTTAATTTGTCATAGCCTCTCCACCAAGTTCTCAAGTATTGTTAATCTATCAAAATCAAACTAGATTCCACCAATAGGTCAACTACCCCAACCGTCTACCCAATCGACTTCTAGAAAGATAAGTACTTGTTTCTCAATATTCATTTACTTTATTTCCATTTTGCAATCAACCCAGGTCTTACCCATCTCTCAAAATCCATATTTTGGATCTCATTAATAAATTTTTTTTACCAACCTAAATCTATATATAGTAACCATCAATGGTTGTCTTAACCGTCAATGGTTTGTCTAAGTACCAACGATCACCTCGACCACTGATGGTCACCTTAATTGTCGATGATCAGCCCAACCATCTATGGTCACTATGGTAGTGAAAATCAACAAGTTAATTTCATCTACCTACCTCCAACCAAACATAGTTCTCTATGTTCCTACTTGTTCATAGACCCTTTTCTAATTTTTTTAAGCATACCCAAACTCCCTAGCACTAGTATTAACTAGTTTATCACTAATTTAATTATTTCTAGTCTACTTTCTAAGCAAAAATTCTTGTGTTCAATTTAAAAACCATTGAATTATTGATGCAAGTATCTTCTATTATATTTATAAATTGATTTGTTTAAAATGTGTGGATTGATAGCCCCCAAGGAAACCCTCACTTATGGGATCTAGCTATCTCTAGGCAATCCTCTCAACTATTTGTTTAACAAAAAAGTTTGCTTTAGTGATTTATTATCTATAGGTCATCCTCCCAAGCCAAAGAGGAGTTCTTCAAAATATTCTAATTCAATGCATGCATAATCAATAAAGTTTTTCAACCATACCTTTACTTAGTTTCTTCTTTTTCTTTTTTAAATAATAAGAAAAAATTCATTGAAACATTCTGGCATGCCCGATGGGACCCTTGTATCTTTACTTGGGTTCTTATTTTCTTATATTCTCTCTTTATTCTATACTCATAAACAAAATCAAAATTTTCTTTTGGGCTTAAAATTAAGTACATACATCAACTGCTTGAAGTTTAGTTCACATAGCTTAACTTAAAAGCAAAGTAATCTATCATAGCTTCACTATTTATTACACACACTAAACCAAACCACTTTCACTACCTAAACATTAACTACCCAAGATTCCTCATCAACCAACAACCCTTTCAAGACTACCATAGAGAACCAACCAACCCAAACTACCACTTCACTTATACCTTTTACTCCTAACAACCACTCCACCACAGTGGGAATGCCTACCTCTAATGATACCAACCTTATTCTATCTACCTCCAACCCATAAACCATCACTCCACTTCAAATCCTTGTGGTATCCATACCCTCTACCTTGCCACAAAGTAGTTCAAGGGTCACCACCCTTCTATTAGTCACCAACCCAACTACTACTCCTATCTAACAAGCACCCCTTAGACCAAACTTTATATACATCCATAATATATAAGGGCATGAACTCACTACCCAACCACCTACATCTACCTACCCTTATGTATCTTCCACCCAACCATTGGCATCCAGTTACCAATATGTGGCAACCTTCCAGCCTTCTACCTACTATCAACATGTCTCCCAACCATTGAAATAACATGTATCTTATAACCTTTCAGGTGTAAAACCCCTAGCCAACCTAATGAATATGCTTATGGATAAGATGAGCACATTAGATTCATCCATTTTGGGTTCTCACAACATCTCATTATGTGACCAAATTTTCAATGAGTCCATCCATCCATCCAAACTTATCAGGCCATATCCTCCCCAATGGAAACATCCCAAGTTCTATAAATTTCAAAGTAAGGAGGATCCCCAATATTACCTTAGGGCATTTAGGCATGATTGATATCTCATCACCTATGATCACTCCCTTCTTCTCTGCACCTTCCCCATGTCTGTAGCTAGTTTGGCATTGGATTAGTATAGTGCAATACCTAAACACTCCCTTTTCTCTTTTACCCAACAAGCTCAAACCTTCTTGGACCACTTTTAGATCAATATCTTTAAGAAAGTTTCTATCACTAACCTATATTACATTTGATAGTTATAAGATGAATCCATCACTAATTTTATGGCTCATTAGAGGAGCTTAATTAACCAACTTTCCTTCACCCTGCCTCAACCTAAACTCATAGAGATTTTTGCTCAAGCATGTGCCAAGAATATCTACTCTAAAATACATGTCCAAAGATTTTAAAAATTTGAAAAAGATTTTACCATGGAATGCAAGTTGTAGAACTAAACAATTGACAAAGGTAAGCTAAATCTTAAAAATAATAATTTAACCTATAAAACCAATAAGACCTCTTCTTTTAAGTCAAGTAGCCAAACCAATACCAATACCAAGAGTAAAGGAACCATGAATGTGGTTTTCCTAAAATCCACTCCTCTTCCTTTCATCAACCAATCTAATTCCTCTAGTTCCTTAAAGAAAAACCCATGAAATGAAAACAAGAACAACCAAAAGTAATTCAATCAACTTGGAGAATCCTATGTGTCTGTCTTGGAGGAGTTATTGAAATCCAATGTCATTAAAATTCCTCTTATCAAACCTCATCATTATTTTGATGCCTATCATCCTATGCCTAATTGGTTTAATGAGAATGATATATGTGCCTTTCATCAGGTTATAGGACATGATGGTAGTAGGTGAAACACCTTCAAGAGCCTTATCTAATCCTTCATTGACAAGGTGGATCTTACATTGGACAACCCCCATGCACCATCAAACCAAGCCTTTGATATATTCAGGTATCCCTTCCCAAACCATGATCCTACCAAAAATGAGAGTAATAATGTTGAGTGCTCCCATGATACCCATACAATCAACATGGTCCTTGATGCACTCATTACTGAACCACCTAGCACCCAATCCTTTAGTCCTTCATCTACACCATCTATTGAGACAGTTGGCTTACCTTAACTCTCTTCAAATAGTCAAACTAAGTAAATACCATCCTCTCTCTCCCTCCACTTATTGAGGTAGTGAAGTCCTTAACCACTCTTTTACCCAATATACTAGAACAACCAACCATCACCACCTCACTTTCACTTTTAACTACTAAACAAAATACCCCCCCTTTAAAAAACATGCTTGAGGAGGAAATACCCATGTCTACTCCTCCCATAGAGGAACTAACTATATCAAATTTACATCCTCTAATTGAGGAAGAGGAAAAGGTTATTATCCTTTTGTCCCCACTGAGGGGCCTATATTTTAGGTCTACCATTTAGGGAATTAAGCCAACCTACAAACCATTCTCTAGGCTAGTGCAAAATTTAGAATTTATCTCCAACCTTGACATGGATCGATCCACCTTCTAGAATAAATTAGGGATACCTTATATCACCAAGCAAGACCCTCTAATTATGCCTTAATTATACCAATCTACCACTTTCACCATCTGAAATTCTACCCTACCAACCAAACCAATAATAACTTTTACCAATCCAACAATCCCTCAACCATCTGAGACATCTAAACCCCAAGTGACCAAATCACTTTCTCAACCCAAACTAACCAAATCAATCAAGAACCTTGGCACCTTCCCCACACTAAACCTTAGTCACCCCTCAGTGAAGGTAGACATTGCCTCACCAAAACCTAAAACCAAACACTATACCGAAGCAACGAAAGAGGTAAAACCACTCAAAGGTTGAAAGGCTTAAATTTTTCCTCCATCAACCTTACCTTCCATTTTAGGGCCTCATCCCTCTACCTTGAGTAGGAATCCAATTGACTCTACCAAAACCCCACCATCTCTTTTGGTTACACCTTTGTAGTTGCTCTTTGATGCACCTCTTTTTTATGTGCCAATAATACCTAGCTCATCAACCCTCTTGCATAAACTAAGGTCATCAACCTAACACACCACCCAACCCAAAACACCTACCACCAAACCCATCTCCAAAAAACCTCCTACTTCAACCACCAAAGCAAAGACTACCACAACCCTACCACCTTTAGCCGAGTCCTACTTAAATATTATCCATAGGTTATTGTAGACTTCTTATTTAGCCTTACCTCACATCAAACCATTTTACCCTCTTACTTCTTAACCCATCTAGTACAATAACCACCATGTGTGTTCTTATCATATGACAATTGGCCATGACAGAGAATTACAAGGCTATTCAAACCATTATCCACCAGATCTATGATGAGGATGATCTATAAACAACTTAACCTCCCATGGAACCCATAAAAATCCAACCACAAACCATACCTACCTAATACTTACCTACTCCCCCACTCTCACCTAAGAGTGAAGATGAGTCTGACCAGTCCACTACCTTAACCTCTCTTTCTATCCATACTTTCAATATGGTCACAAGATCATAGTAGAAGGATAAAGGGAAGGTTAAGGTGTTCATTCCATGGATGTATCCATCTTCAACCTCCTAACCAACCCACACCCATCCATCTCCATCTCCCACCAAACCCAATCCCTCAAAATTGATCAAGAGAGTTATATTCAAGCAAATTCACCAGACCCTAGCAAAGATGATATTGTATGATTTTATATCTACCTCTCCCTATCATCTCTAAGCACTAATAGAGGCTTTGTAATCCATTGAGGTCCAACCTAAGGACCCCCAACCTCTATTAGCCTTTGTTGGTGCCCTTCAAACTTTTAGCCTTGTTACCTTCAAGGATTCAAAAATACCTTCCATCCACCCTAAGGATGTAGATCCCCCTCTCTTTATTACTACTTACATTAACCAAACCTACATCAAATGGGTCATTATTTATGGGGGAGATTGCATTAACATCATCTCTTGTCATGCCTACAACCAACTTAACTTGTTGGACAATGCTATGTCCAAATATTTGACCATCCTTCATTCCTTCAATAATGTCATAGCTACTACTTTGGAAACTATCATACTTCATATCTATTTAGGACCATACATGCTCCCCAAATTTTTTTATGTTGTATAGGGTGAATTCCAATACAATGTATTATTGGGATGACCTTGGATCTACTTCATGGGTTGCATTACCTCTACCCTCCACTATTGCATTAATTTTGAGCATGAAGGCTAGGTCATCACCATCCAAGCTGACCCAAGTCCTTTCTCAACATGTAACATGACCTATCACCCCAATGATGTAATTATAACCCCATCCAACACATCCTTAGTATCTAAAACCCAACCTTCAACCACTAAAGTGGATATCATATCCCCTTCTACCAAGTGAGGCATCAACTACTTCATTTATCCCTTCAGACCAAATCCCCACCATAGACCCTTTATAATATATGTTCCATCACTTTTCATTGGGGGAATATTGCCTTTTATCACTTGATGTTTTCCATATTCCTCACGTGTATGGGAAACTTACCAACCAATTAGGATATTAACCTAATGTTAGGATTATTTTCCCTTCAAACCTCCCCACCATCAGACTCATTTTTTCTATAGGGGAATCAATAAATCCCTTGGTGCTTCTACCACTTCTCTTCCACCTTGACCATTCACCACTAGTTTCCCTTAACTAGATAAACCAAACTTTGCTAAGACAGACCTCCACCAATGTGCTTTGAAAGGCTTAGATCTTGGGTGGTAGGAGCATGACCCACATGAATTGGTCACCTTCAAAACTAGAAAGCCACATGAGCATCATAAACTTGGTTTCATCTTACCTAATAATAAGAAAGCTAAACAACTTACCATTACCATTATTGATGAGGATATCCCTTCCTCACTGACATCACCTCCACTTGTGGTGAGGATGATGACATCATCCCATCTAACTTTTTTTCATCAACATTATCAGCTTTGGACCCCTAACTTATCAGAAGGAGGGGGTGACCATCACCATACCTTTGAACCATCCTAATATCATAAGAGAAGACTATCCTACCATTAACACTGTTCAATACTAGGATGATGATTCTATCATCACCTATCTTGGTGCCCTAGATTATTTGATCGACAAATCCATTCCTCCTAAGACCTTGACCATGTTTAATGAAGCCACCACAACTATCAACTTGCATACTTTGGATAACTCCCACATTGTCAAAATCAGCCAATCACTAAATGCTAAGCAACTTTAAGACTTCCCATCTTTCCTCCAAGACCACAACATAGCCTTTGCTTGGTATTATAATGATATGCTTAGAATTGACCCTAAAATTACTACCTATAACATAGTCACTCACCATGATGCCAAACCTATCAAGAAAAAGCTTTGATGCATGCATCCCCACATACCCCTTCTTGTCAAAGAAGAGCTTCAATGTCTTCTCTTTGTCAACTTTATTAAACCCATTGACTACCTCAATTTGATTTTTAATGTTGTACCTATCACCTAAACCATAGGAGGAATACATATTTGTGTGGACTTTTATGACTTCAACCTTGCCTACCCCAAGGATGACTTTCCTCTATCAAGTATTGATTAGCTTATTTATCTTAAAGCTAGCCACGAGATATTATCTCTCATATATGGGTTCTTAGGTTATAATTAGATCATGATTTCTCTCAAATATCAGCATAAAACTACCTTTACCATCCCTTGGGGAACCTTTCACTATAGAGTCATGCCTTTCAGGTTAAATAATGCTAGTGCAACCTACCAACATGCTATGACCTATATCTTCCATGACCTCATCCATAGGATTGTTGAGGACTATGTGGATGACCTTATCAAAAAATATAAACTTTATAAGGATCACTTAGATTTTCTTAAGATCATATTTAAATGCCTCATCCATTACCATATCTGCCTTAACCCCAAGAAGTGCATTTTTAGGGTTTTGTCAGGAAAGCTTCTTGGTTTTATTATCTCCCTTCATGGAATCAAAGTCAATCCTACAAAAATCAAATAAATACTAGACATTATTCTTCCAACCAACCTTAATCAACTTTGTATCTTGTAGGGGATGTTTCAATCCATCCATCATTTCATTTCCTATCTTTTAAACTAGTGCCAACCTTTCCACCACATTCTGAAAAAGGTGTGTCTTTTAAGTGGAATAGAGACTATCAAAAGGCCTTTGATTCAATCAAAATTTACCTTTTATCCCATCTATTCTCAACTTTCCTAAGGTTAACCAACCCTTTTACTTTTATATCTCTACCACTGACCATTCCCTCAAAGAAATTCTAGATCACTAAGATGAACAACATAAAGAGCAAGCCATCTACTACATTAGCTACATGCTTGTAGAGTATGAGACTCAGTACACCCATACTGAGAAGCTTTGATTATCTTTAGTCTTCATGACCACAAAACTTTTCCACTACCTTCTTAACCATAAAACTGTTAGGATTGTGGAGCTAAAAGCTTCACTGATGTAGACATGGAGGAGGTTGCAGAATGAGTTGCCGAAGTGTCAGAAGTGTTTGGCGTTGGTCTGGCCAACCGGCGTCGGCAGGGTAAGACAGGAAGGCAACCGACGTTGGTCATATATCAGCCAGCATCGGTGACCCCAGGCAGACAGGGACCGACGTCGGTCGCCTGTGTGGTTCGACTGCGAGTTAATTACGGGCAGTGGATTGATGAACCAAGTGTTTGCATGATGAGTGCTAATTTTAGACTCATAGCTGCGGATCTAATTATGGTAATTAGATGTCTAATCATTGTTTGGATGAGATCTATATAATAGACTCATGGTTGTATTGGAAAAGTGTGCTAGGGAGTAAGAGAGCATAATTATAAGCTCCTTCTGTGTGTGAGGTAGAGCAATGGTGCGTTCCTCCTAGTGCCTCAGTACCAGGTGTGTTGGTGCTGGATTGGAGAGCCAGCTGGGTTCTTCAAGAGTGTAGGATCTTGGTCACAGTTGCATGGCCTATATAGGAGATCTACATGGTAAGTAAGATCGTTGATCTACAGGTGTATGTGTGTGCAAGGTCGAGGTTCACAGGTGAATAGAACCATTGTTTGATTTGCAGGTGTGCAAGGTCATATAGACAGCAACACAACAGGGAGCAGTATCAGGCATGATCTACTTGGAGTACAGGTGTGTACTCGGATAGAGCAAGAGGAAGGCAAGGGAGTCCCTTCCATAAGTATGGTCTGTTGAATTGCAGGTTGTTGCAGATTCATGGGAGATCTACTTGAAGTACCTTGAGTACTTGTGGAGCACGTGGAGTGCTTGTGGAGTGCGTGGAGCACTTGTGGTGTGCGTGGAGCACGGGAGGTGAACACCAACTCTGTATTTGAGTTGGGTGTTGGGACCTGTGAGAGGGAGAGCTTTGGGGAGAAGAATTACTGTTCACTTGAGGTGTGGGAAACCTCTGTAAGGTGGTGGAGAAGAAGTGGCATCTTATTTATTGTATTCTTTTCTGTATAAAGTGTTAATACAAGTTGTGTATTGTCTCTCATATCTTGTGTTATTCTGAATTCTAGTTACTTGGTGAATCTGGTTAATTTCCGCATATTAAGTTGCTTGGTTTGGTAATCAAACTGTGTGCTTCTGGTTTCTTATCTCCCAACAAGTGGTATCAGAGCTAAGGTTGGAGGAAGCAGGTTTTGTGTTTGGTTACAGGGCACTCTCAGGGGTTTCTGATCGAGTGGGAGTAGAGCAACAGCAGATCAAAGTAAGCTAAGAATGGAGGAGTTGAAAAGCACAGATGGTCACTCACGGTCCTATGGAAAGAAAGAGCAGGTAAAAGATTATTGTTGGTTGGTAGCAGATCAGCATGAAGAAACTGAAGATACAGATGTAGCAGGTGTTGTTGCATAGGACGTGTTTGCAGGATTCTTGGATAAAGTTGAATCTTGGATAAAAGATTCGGTTGCCTCTTTCCATGTAGTTCCAGGTAGAGGAGCTGGTAAGCCTTGTCAGATTGTTGGCAAAGGCAAAGTGAAGCTGAAATTGCAGGCAGCCAACACACAGGTGTTGATGAAGGTCATGCAGGTCCCAGGTTTGGAGATATGGCTAATTTCTTCAGAAAGATTGGGTGATGAGAGATGCACAAGAACTCTCACAGCGGATGCACTTGAATTAGCTGGTGGTAAGAAAACAAGTATCCTTTATCTACTTATTTATATTACTGATTCTTCTTTTGTTGCGGAGACGTGGCTTCGTAGGCTTGGTCACATGAGCAGGAAGGAGATGCATGTTCTTAAGCGGAAGACAAATATATTTGACAGCCTTAAGAACTGGAAAGCCTTGGTGTTTATGGAGGAGATGGCGGACAGAACCCAGTGGATGTGGCTGGATACTTCTGAGCAGGGCAATTTGGACATGGGTTTTGATTCAAAGGAGCTTGTGGGTAAAAAGTCATCACTCACAGGCGAACACAGGTACCGATGTCGGTCAGGAGGAACCGGCGTCGAACAGACAGGTGCCGATGTCGGTCATGTGCAGACTGAAGCCAGCGATGTCGGGCAGGGTAAGACCGATGTCGGTCATGAGACCGACGTCGGCAGTATGTAAGACTGATGTCGGTTAGGAGGACCGACGTCGGCAGCAGGGACACCAGCGCAGGTAGGTTGGCAGTCAGGTACAGACGCATGGAACTGACATCGGTCGGATGCAGACTGTGGGGTGACCGAGGTCGGTCACTGTAACGGATTTTGGGTGGATAGCAAGCTGTCAAGGAGTCTCAAACACCCATACGGAGGACTGAAGGCATAAGTAGGCCCTCAAATTCGTTGTTCCTCTTCTTTATACATGTTGCTGATTATAGAGCAGAAAGGATCCAGGAAACAGGTGTGAGCTTGGCATGGATGAGGATGTGATTCCTTGGAGGAGAACCAAACAGGTGTGTTTTGGTAGGGTTGCCAGCAGGTATGAAAGCACAGAGACGAATGGATACCTTAGTAGAAGAATAGAGAGAACGGATACGTGAGACGGAAGACTAGGTATATGGTCTTGTGGAGCTGCAGGACAGTGGTACAGGTTTTGACAGGTGGAGGACGGAGCATGGCTTCAGTCAATGTCAGGGTAACTACTGTGGTTTGGCTTACCAAGGGGATGATGAGTCGCGACATCATTCTGTTGTTGTATGTGGATAGTATGCTAGCTAGCAGGGGTGTACATACAGGGTTTTGCTAAGCTAAGGGTAAGATTAGTTCAGTGGCATGTCAGGAGGAGTTTGGAGCAGCGGAATTTTTTGACATGGGAGGCATGGAGATCACAGGTTGATTTTGTCTCGAGTGGGAGCTGATGTGAATCAGGTGTTGGCAAGGTTTGGGATGTAGAACCGGAGCACACTAAGGGCTGGACAGGTATAGTGTCCGAAATCACATGAGGTCTGGTATAGACCTGAGTATTCCCATGCAGTGGGAGCTGTCAGAGAGTTAGGAGCCAATTCAGGGAAGTGAGTTCTCAGGTTTTCTGAGAGGGACTGGCAGCAGGTGTTGCTATGCAGGGTCAGGACTTCACTACAGGTGTTGTAGGTTCAGATGTGGCAGGGTACTCGGATGATAGGTGGTACACCACGGGATGTGTGGTGGGTTGTCTTCAGGTGGGAGCTTGAAGAGGGATACAAACTAGGAAACAGATTAGACGGAGTATAGGTATAGGTACAGTGCAGCTGTTTATCTCCAAGTGGGAGATTGTTAGGATTGTGGAGCTAAAAGCTTCACTGATGCAGACATGGAGGAGGTTGCAGAATGAGTTGCCGAAGTGTCAGAAGTGTTTGGCATTGGTCTGGCCAACCGGTGTTGGCAGGGTAAGACAGGAAGGCAACCGACGTCGGTCATATATCGGTCGGCGTCGGTGACCCCAGGCGGACAGGGACCGACATCGGTCGCCTGTGTGGTTCGACTGCGAGTTAATTAAGGGCAGTGGATTGACGAACCAAGTGTTTGCATGATGAGTGCTAATTTTAGACTCATAGCTGCGGATCTAATTATGGTAATTAGATGTCTAATCATTGTTTGGATGAGATCTATATAATAGACTCATGGTTGTATTGGAAAAGTGTGCTAGGGAGTAAGAGAGCATAATTATAAGCTCCTTCTGTGTGTGAGGTAGAGCAATGGTGCGTTCCTCCTAGTGCCTCAGTACCAGGTGTGTTGGTGCTGGATTGGAGAGCCAGCTGGGTTCTTCAAGAGTGTAGGATCTTGGTCACAGTTGCATGGCCTATATAGGAGATCTACATGGTAAGTAAGATCGTTGATCTGCAGGTGTATGTGTGTGCAAGGTCGAGGTTCACAGGTGAATAGAACCATTGTTTGATTTGCAGGTGTGCAAGGTCATATAGACAGCAACACAACAGGGAGCAGTATCAGGCATGATCTACTTGGAGTACAGGTGTGTACTCGGATAGAGCAAGAGGAAGGCAAGGGAGTCCCTTCCATAAGTATGGTCTGTTGAATTGCAGGTTGTTGCAGATTCATGGGAGATCTACTTGAAGTACCTTGAGTACTTGTGGAGCACGTGGAGTGCTTGTGGAGTGCGTGGAGCACTTGTGGTGTGCGTGGAGCACGGGAGGTGAACACCAACTCTGTATTTGAGTTGGGTGTTGGGACCTGTGAGAGGGAGAGCTTTGGGGAGAAGAATTACTATTCACTTGAGGTGTGGGAAACCTCTGTAAGGTGGTGGAGAAGAAGTGGCATCTTCTTTATTGTATTCTTTTCTGTATAAAGTGTTAATACAAGTTGTGTATTGTCTCTCATATCTTGTGTTATTCTGAATTCTAGTTACTTGGTGAATCTGGTTAATTTCCGCATATTAAGTTGCTTGGTTTGGTAATCAAATTGTGTGCTTCCGGTTTCTTATCTCCCAACAAAAACCTATGTCATAACCAACACCAAACCACTCAAGTACATGCACTCTAAGCCATACCAAAACTAGTGTATGGACAAGTGGCTCATGCACTTAGCAAAGTTTGACCTTGAGTTCCTTTAAGAAAATTAAATTAAAGGTAAAGTCATTATCTATCAATTAATTGAGGCACCTTTAGTAGAAAATCAACCTCCACTTGAGTTCTCTGATGAGTCCATCATGACCGTCTCTCAAGTGGATGTTACTTGTCAAGTCACCAATGTCTTTGATGAATCAAAGTGTCATCATGGTGAGGGATTGGGTATCATATTTATCCCCTTTAATTTTGAACCTCTAACTTTATCCTTTAATATTTATTTTGAATGTACCAGTAATATGGTTGAGTATGAAGCCCTAGTGATAGGCCCTCAAACTACCTTATCCCTAGGAGTTAAAATGATCAATATCTTTAGTGACTCCCAACTTATGGTCAATCAAATAAACAACTATTACCAGTACAATAATGATGTTTTGAAATAATACAAGAAAATATTTGGTGAAATCTTAGCATCATTTAAACACTATCACATCCAGTCAACCCCATGATCCACCGATAAGTTTATCGACACCATGGATTTATTTGCCTCACAAATCCCATTTTCCCCTCAAACTCTAAGTTTTATATCATTATCCATAGGCTTACACAACCTTCCTATGTCAAACCATATTCTCCCACCATTTTAAATGTGGAAGAGACCCAAAATTGACATTTAGTATCATCAAACCTTTAACTATCTTAACCTAGGCATAGTTCTTTCTAGCATCTCTAGGAATGATTGAAGATCATTTATTCAAAGTACCTCATGTTATACCATACTAAGAGGTATCCTTTACACGTATGGATTTTATGGTCTCTTCTTCTATTGCCTATGTAGTCATGAAGCCTCTCACACTATCAAGGAAATACATGATGGTATATATGGGGGACACTTTACTAGCCTCACTATGGCTAAGCAGATCCTTTATCTTGGTTATTACTAGCCTTCCCTTAACCAAGATAGTTGTGATTATGTGAAAAAGTGTGTCAAATGTTAATATCATACTAATTTGCATCATTCACCTAGCCATAGCCTTTAATTTTTCATTGATTTTTG
>JARHVA010002602.1:142500-192500 GCA_037957365.1 Torreya grandis
GGTATGTACCCAAAACCACTAGAATGCCACTTGGCATGGCCTCAATATTTGCCATACAATAGCTTCATTTTATTGTCCCTCTCATCACTCTCAATATGGTATATTATCTCCCCCAAATGGGTATCCATGTGATCCTAAGCACATTCTCCATTAGGATGGTCGTCTCTCCTATCAATAAGAGGAAGGTATTCATGGTCGAATCCCATCTCTTGATGAGGGCCATGATCATCATCACATCTCATGATAGGTAATATTAATGTCTCATGTCTATGAGGTTGACCTCCCCCATGCATGTATAATCATCCTTGATCATCCCTCCATGTATCTCTATAAAGATCATAAGATCCCAATCCCTCATCTAGATTTGATCGTGTGCCTATAAAAATCAAGGGTAGCACACACACATAATTTTTGATTGCCATTACTCATTTCCAAATCAACCCATTTATCAACCTACACCCACATAAATTATCCTAATCTAACCATTGTATTTACCTCTAACACTTGAAATTAAAACATCTACCCTAACCTCCACATAATTTCCACATCTTCCCTAAACCTTTCAAACCAACACCTAACCTGAACACTCCACCTTTTCCAATATATCACTATCCTAACTTACCCTTTACATTTTAACTACCCCTCTACTCCTTTCAAACATTTTATATTTTATATATTTCTATTTAATTACCTACCCTAATCACTTGACCATTGATGATGTTTATGACCATCAATGGTCAAGTGAGTGTTGACAAATTGACCATAGGTCAAATTATCACCCTTATCATTCTAAAATTTGCATAAGCATGCTTCTTTGTCCAAATGTCAGGGGTTGGGCTTGTTTAAATTTTCCAAAGGATTATTTTCCTTTTGGTAAAATTCATGTCAAAGTTTTGATGGTGCATTTCAAAATTTTGAAGGCCTCTACAATTTTTCTAAAAACTATTTCATAGAGGCAAAAAGGGGATCTCTTTTCCTTTGGAGATGTCTATTTTAAAAGTTTTGACATGACCATTTCACTTTTTTGAGGGACACTTTCACATTTTCAAAGGGTCACTAGCAAAAAATATGAAGGGTATGTTCCCTTCAGGAAGGTTCTTTATAAGGAGAAAAGGCACTTCTGAAAGGCCAAAGGACCATTTGCAAAAAACCAAAGGTCAGGTGAACCATTCCAATTTGTCTAAAGGGCTATTTCAAAATAACTCATTTCAAACTTTTGGGAGGATCAAAGCCTTGAAGGGTTCATTCAAAATCCCAAAGGGCTATTTCTAAAAGCTAGGGGTATTTGCCTTCGAAAAAAAGACATTTGTAAAATTTTTGAAGGGACATAAAGAAAGCCTAAAGGATCTCTTTCCCTTTAGGAAATTCATTATAAAAAATATCGAAAGGATAATTTTTAAAAGTTGAAGGGTTACTTAGAGAATGTCCAGGGACATTTTGAAGTCTGAAGGGTCACTTTTCAAAGGTCTGAAGGGTTTATGCCCTTTGGAAAAGGACTTTATAGAAAATTTGAGGGACATTTTATAAAAGCCCAAAGGGCAATTTTCGAAGCTTGAAAGACCTAATTCCTTAAAAAAATTTATCCAAAGGAATTGAACAAAAAAGGCCATGGACAAAAGTCTAAAGATATGGACAAAATTTTGAAGGAATTATTTTGGACAAATTGTTTGAAAGAATTCCTTCAAAAGATTTACCCATGGAAAAATATACATGGAAAAAAAGTCTGAAGGAATTCCTTTAGATAAATTATTTGAAATAATTCTTTTGGAAGGTTTACCAATGGTAAATTCTAAGCATAAGTAGAGGAGAGACAATTCCCATGATAATTTATCTATGGGAAAGTGATAAAGACAAAGATCCCAAAGGTAGAATTCATTCAAACTTTTTGTCTGAAGGAAATACAGAAGAACAAAGCCATAGGAAATAATCTCGAAGACAAAAAGTATATGTAAATAAACAATCAGAGGCCAAAGGGAAGAGCCTAAAAAAATTGTCAGTAGGATATATGCATAGAATCAAAAAACCAAAAACAAAATTCAAGAGATTTCAATAGCCAATAAATAGATCAACACATTCTACAACATGAAAAGTGGCCTAAAATAGGATTAGACATGTCCAAGATGTGTAACCATTTCAAAAATGACACATTTAGTTCTAAAGTAGGGACTCATTTTCATGAAAGACTCAAGGAGTTTAATGTTGGAGATCTCAACACAAAATTTCATGCATGCACTCTCGTTAATCCAAGCCTTTCAAATGTTTCTAGTAATTCAACTAGAGTTCTAAATTTTAATGTGGCATAGCTTTTTCATTCAAGTGGAGTTGACTATTTTTAATGTATAGAGTTTATTGGTTATTAAGTGCCACATTTACTCATAATTTCCATGAAAAGGAGGACTTCTCTTATTCTAACTTAGCTTCAATTTAGTTCAAGCTTGAGTCAAGACATCCAAGATTGGCATAGATTTCATATATGAGGTAGATTAGTCCAAGTTTGAGCCCACCATCCATTTTCAATGCCAAAGGGTTTTTCATGCAAGATAAAATACAAGAAGATATTCTTAGAAGGATTTGTTATCTTGGCATAACAAAATTAGACTTGGTTAATGTAAGAGTTGACCTCCTTTTCTATTTTTAGTGCCAACCTCTTGGCTACTATATGTTTTCTATATAAGTTGGCTTTTTAGACTTGAATTGGATCCCTATTTTGGCAAGATCAAATTCCACCAAAGATTGAGTTTGTAACTTTTTTTTATATTAATAAGACTATTTTTATTTTATAGAATGCTGGTATAGTGTATTCATGTTAGTGATTTGTATAAATGATATAATTTCTCTTCCTTGTCAAGTCTTGATTCTTATCTAGCAACATAGTTGATTAGTTTATGCAAGTGATATTCTATGTTTGATGTCTCTTGGCTGAGTTTATAGTGGATATAAGTCACTGATTAGTGCCTTAAATCAGGCCTATTCTTTCATTTCCCTCAATCTTGGATCACTAGATAAAACTTTTTCATGAAATACTTATGCATTTTGATCAATTAGAGTTGAAAGTTCAGCCCTTTTCT
Source organism: Torreya grandis (assembly GCA_037957365.1). Taxonomy (NCBI): domain Eukaryota; kingdom Viridiplantae; phylum Streptophyta; class Pinopsida; order Cupressales; family Taxaceae; genus Torreya; species Torreya grandis. Next base: position 145,569 of record JARHVA010002602.1, read on the forward strand.
TATCTAAATCAGTGTTCTTAGGAGCTCAAATTGAGTGGATCAATAAAAAAATATAGGTGTATCACCATCATTAGATAACATTTATGTTCAATTTTCTCTCTCTCTTTTCTCAATTGTTTGTATCATAGAGCAAAGATCCTAATTTAGACACCAAAGAGAGCTAGCCCTTAGAATCTAGAGATTCAATCCACTGATTAGGTCACTCATAGCCTAGGATTATTTCCATGTTTTAGTAAATTGTGATGGCCTTAAACTACCTTCAAAGGGGTGAAATTTTTATTGATAATATTTTTTGGCATACCTAATGGGACCATGAAGAAATTCTTTGCATATCTAAAGAAGTTTTACAACAGTAGAAGATATTCATCAACATATAGTTACAAAGATTATAGCATCATTCATGCAATTTTTTGATGCCAAAGGTTACCACAAGGTCATCAAGTAAAGGTATTCCTTTTAAATTTATATCTTATAATAGATCAAGGTTTAGGAGGGAAAAACCATATCTTCAAAAGCAATATTTGTCTCTTGGTTATCCTATTGTTTTAATCACTACAACCCCCACTACCCAAATGGCCATAAGAAATTAGGTTTTTACTCCATTCAATAGAGGTATCCCACTAAGTTTAGCCCAGTTTGATGAAATTATAGTGCATGCCATCAAGAGCATCCCATTCTTCTCAAGATAAAATCAAATAAACCCTATTGAGCATATCTAAGATGTGGCTAATCTTTGTTTAGTCCATAATATTGTTGAGGATAATGTTGCTATTAGATTGTTTGCTACCTCCTTCAAATAAAAATCATTATAATTGTATAAAAACCTTCTACTAAACTCCATTTCCACCTATGATGAATTAGGTGTATCCTTAGTCAAGTAATTTGAGGACAAGTCTGATCACCTATATTTAGTTGACTAATTAACTGCCATAAATAGAGCTCCTCATGAGTTCATGTTTAATTTTAACCTCAGATTACAAAAGACATAGACTAGGATACTTGTGTTGATTAGGCCATCTCCTGAATATGCATTTTTGTATTACTTAAAACCCTTAACTCTAACATTAGTGTAATGATATAGTCCATGGGTGGTACTACCTTGCTAGATGCTTATGAGGTTGAAATAAGGGGAAAAATAGTTTGATACAAGTTGGTAAGATTTATTCAAAACCTCCAATTCCTATATTTCAAGAATTAAATTCCATACTAGCCCCTCAAATTCCTCAAGTTCCATCCTTAGCTCCTATTCCACCACCTCCAACTCAAATTACAGCCCCTATTAGTCAAGCTAGTGAGATAGGAGAGTTAAAAAGTTTGCTACAATCCTTTAGGAATGAAATAGTGAAACTCAAGAGGTAAAAATTTTATTCTAATAGGCCTTATCAATAGAAAAATAAAAACACCTATCAACCCTTCAAAAATCAAAGGCCTCCTTATTAGGGGTTTAGAGAAAATAAACCACTTTATCAAGCACAAGGATCCATAACTCTAGCTAAGTGATATACTACGCTTGATCCTAATGTTCCTTCCACTTCAAAGGCTATTTTATCACCCCACCTTAAAACAAATTAAGGTAGGATTTAGGTTGGTAGTCTTCAAATCTCAATTATGCTCACAACTAAGCATTGGTATCACAAAACATCACTATGCCTTAAATGACACAAGAGTTTTATTTTCAAGGAGGTCAATACCAAGATATAGGTTTGGCATCACAAGGAAAGACTCATAAAGTTTAAGGGTATCCTGATGTCATTAATGTAAATTGGCAAGTAGATGATCACGTTGTTTTTAACTAAGATGTTGAAATAAATAATTTAAGTGGTCAAGTTGTAGTTGTAACTAGAGCTAAAATAAGATCCATTGAAGAGGTTCAAGAGGTAATAAATTATTCAGTTACTCCTAGGGTTTTTTCTAATAATACAAAATATCAACTTACTATCCCTATAACATAGAAAAATTAGAATATAGAGGTTGGTAAGGTTCAACAACTTGCTCTAGTTCATGAATAGCTAGTACTTCAGAATGTACAACCAAAGGTTAGTGGATATCATTTTAGTATAATAGACCAGATGAAGAAGTCTAACATTAGAATTATCATGTGGGATTCTCTTTTCATTCCATTCAAAGAAGATATTCTCATCCAAGAGATTTTAGCTCTCAAACTGTCTCCAAAACCAATTGAGAAAGAAGGTGTTGTCTTAACTAATTCAGATGAGCCAACAAAGAAATATGTAAAGAAAGTAAATAAGATGGAAAAGGTGGAAAAAACTAAGGAAAAATCAAATAAAAATCCTTTTTACCTTTCCTTGATAGTAGGTGATACTTTGGTTCATAATTATATGGTGGATAGTGGAGCTATTAGTACATTCATACCTAAGTAGATTACAGACAAGCTTAGACTTGTTTATGAACCAAACACTAAAGGAGTATTACAATTGGATGGGTCACCAAAAAATATGGTATTCATTATTAAATATCTGAAATTAACATTACATGCTTGTTCCAATGTTAATATTTAGTAGGATGTTGTTGTGGTAGACTTACCTCCTTACTTTCCTATGTGCCTTTCAAGAGACTTCACCTCAAAGATTGGGGGATATTTATCAATTTATTATAATTATTTTATGTTTAAAACCAAGTATGATATCAAAATAATAATTCATTCTAAACCTATTACACATTTTCATATACATCCATACATGCCAAGTGTTATGAATACTAACTGCATCATCTCAGATGAAGTACTAGAAGCTGGTGAAATAAAAAGTGAATCACCTTTGGATGGAGTTCCAAATTTATTCCTTGACGAGTAGGATTCTACCTTTCATTAGCATTATCCCTACAAGTTGATTGAAGAAGAAGTACTTGGTGTGTATTGCCTTCATGAGAATGATACACCAATTCCAGCCCTGGTCAAAGAAGATGAGTCTAATGAAGGTTTATGGAAATTGTACTTTGATGGATCAAGGAATAAATATAGAACCAGAGATATAACGATGTTGGTTTCTCCAACAAATTTTGTTTATTTCTCTTTTATTAAATTTTAGTTTGGTTTTTCAAATGATGTTTCTAAGTATGAAGCACTAGTTCACAGTTTGCAGTGGGCTAAGAAGATGAAAGTCAACACCTTACAATTTTTTGGTAATAGTAAACTTATAATTAACCAATTAAGAGGTTTAAATGTATTCAAAAATTTGTTTCTTAATTATTATAGACATATAATATAGGACTTGTATGAATATTTCCAAGCTTTTAACATTCAGGTAATACCAAAAAGTGAGAATAAACATGTTGATAGGTTGGCTGCCATTGGGTCATAATATAGTATCCCAGCTGATATAAAAAGTGAGAGAATTTAGTTACATATAAAGGTGGTTTTAAGACATTCTATTCTAGATAATCATGAGAATTGGCAAGTGTTCAAAGATGACAATCAAATTGTGAGATTCTTGTAAGAGGAAGCTGAGTTCTCTTCAAGAAACCAATCAAAGCACTTACTAAAATATGGTGATCAGATTATGAAACTAAAAATGAATAACTTGTCCAAGGGATCGGTCACACTTGAGAACATTTTCAGTGGTGATGATGAGCTAAGGAATTATAAGTCATCTTTATCAACAAAAGCAGAGCACTATGCCAATGTAGAGATTACAGCTAGTAAGATTTTGAAGTTGGGTAAGGTATGCAATCTTTAAAAAAATCAAGCTTTCATTAAGTTATGCACAAATTTTGCTAATATATTTGGATGGAAGTATAGTGATCTCAATGGATTTTATCCAAGTTTGTCTCAACACACAATTGAGTTAGAGGAGGAGACTAAACCAGTAAGACAAAGACAACATCCAATCAATCCTAAGCCCTTTGATGAGAGCTGGGATTTACAAGATCATATAATCAACTATTATATTTCTAGTAAAGCACTCAACTTGGGTGGCTAATCTCATTTTAGTATGGAAGAAGAATGGTGAGATTCGTTTGTGTGTTGATTTTCATGATTTGAATAAAGCTTCACTTAAATATCACTATCTATTGCCATCAATGAAATAAATTTTATAGCTTATTGCAAGTTCAAATAGGTTTTCTTTGTTGGATGGATATAGTGGCTACAATCAGATTTTGGTCAAAGAAGAAGACCAATTTAAGATAGTCATTACAACTAAGTGAGGGACATTTTCATAAAAAAAGATGCCATTTAGTTTGTCTAATTTTGGAGTAACCTTTCAGAGAGCCATGGATATGACATTCCAAGTCTTTCTTAATAGGTTTGTACTCATTTATTTGGATGATACAAAAATATTTTCAAATAATACAGGAGATCACATGGTTCATCTCAAGCAAGTGTTCAAAAGGTGTAGACAATTTGGGGTATCTCTAAATTCCAAAAAGTGTGTTTTTTCTATTCAAGAAGGTAAGCTTCTTGGACATGTTTCAAAGCATGGTTTAAGCATAGATTCTAAAAGGATTGACTCCATTCTTGTACTTTCCTTACCTAAGCATGAAAAGGCTTTGCAAATCTTCTTTTGGAAAATCAACTTCATAAGGAGATATATTTTAAATTTTGTCATTTTAGCAAAGCCACTTACAACCATGTTAAAGAAGGATTAGGATTTCAGCTGGTCCAAAGAAGGAATAAATATTTTTGAAGATATTAAGAGGGACATAGCTAATGCTCCTACACTTATAAATCTAGATTTCACAAAGAATTTTATTTTGTATACATATGCTAATATAGACACCACTTCAAGCATTCTTATGCAACAAAATCATGAGGCTTTGGATAAACTAATAGCCTTCTTTAGCCAAGGCTTGGAAGAGTATGAAATAAGGTATTTTTTTTAAAAAATCATGTCCTTTTAGTTATAAGATCTCTTAAGAAGTTTAGACACTTGTTGTCTAATAATAATATACATGTAATGGTTTCCCATCTAAGCATCAAAGAGTTTCTCTTGAACAATGATATAAATGAGAAGAGAGCTAGTTGGATAACCAAGGTAATGGAGTATAATGTGAAAATTAAGGTCACAAAGTTTATTAGAGGAAAAGGAATTTGTGAGCACCTATCTCAAGACTTGAAAGAGGATAATGAGGCTATTTTAGTGTCAAATGATGAAGAGATTGCAGCTATTCATACCTCACCTTCCAACTAGTTTCATGACTTGGTAATCTATCTACAACATGGTATTTATCCCTCTCATCCAAGTGATTTAAGAAGAAGATATTTCAAGTTGTATTCAATTCCATTTTTGCTTACTGATGGTGTGTTGTACAAGAAAGATATCAAAGGCATGTTACTAAGATGTATATAGCCAAGTCAAACTTAGAGATTTATTGAAGAATTCTATGATGTACATGGTGGAGGAATTTTTTTAGTAAGAACTACAGCCCTTAAGATCATGAGAGGTGGGTACTATTGGCCTAGTATATTTGGTGATTGCCATACATGAGTTAGAAAGTGAAAACAATGTGCCATATTTGTAGGAAAAGTGAAACTTGCAGCCTTATCTCTTCAACCAATTGTGTTGGATCAGCCCTTTGTCCAATGGGGATTAGAATTTATTGGTATCATAAATCCTCATTCAAGTTCGTGGTATAAATGGATTCTCACTACTATAGATTACTTCACACATTGGATAGAAGTAGTAGAATTGAAAGAAGCAAACAAAACTAATATTCTAGATTTTTATGAAGGTTTGCTTATTAGATTTGGAGTTACTTAAAATATTATTTTTGATAATGCAATGGCTTTTGTGGGATCTAGAATCAGTCAATGGGCTATCCAACATGGAATTTACCTCAACACTTCATCAAACTATTATGCATAAGGCAATGGCCTTGTGGAATCTATGAATAAGAACTTATTGAGAATAATAAGAAGGACTATGGAAGATAATAAAAGGTCATGACATCTCAAGTTGAATTCAACTCTATGGGTTGTTAGGATCACCTACAAAAGATCATTTTCCAACTCTCCATACAAGTTGTTATATGGTAAGGAAGAAAATTTACCCATTTCTCTTGAATTTCCCACTTTGGAACTAATGCATCAGTTATAGTTGTTGGAGAATGAACCTATGGAAATCAAGTATGCTAAGCTTATAGAGCTAGAAGAGATAATAAATTAGTCTATTCTAGACATGAAGATTCATCAAGCACAAGTGAAGAGATCTTTTGAAAAAGGATCTTCTTCATGAAGTTTCAAAGGAGATTTAGTCCTCAAGTGGGATGAGGATAGAGATAAACTAGGAAGGAACACAAAGTTTTATTCCCTTTGGAGTGGCCCATACACAATCTCTAGCTATAAATCCCATAGTGCCTTCCAACTTGTAAATATGGATGGTGAGGAGCTTCTAATCCTAGTCAATGGGATACATCTAAAACATTGTTACTAAAGAGAAAATATCCTTTTACGTAGTTAGTTGTTTACTTTCCTTCAAGTGTTGTTCAAGCATAGTAGTTTCATTTTGTTTTATTTCGAATAAGTGCTTGTTTGCACATTTCCTTTGTTAGTTAGTTTTTATGTTTTATGTATTCCTCTTCCTATTTTGAAGGATGGAGGTTATCTCATGATAAAAGAAAGTTTGCAGTCATGGATCAGATCTATCATTTATTTGTTAATTCAAATATCATGTATGTGGCTAGGTTCTCAATCATAGCAAGCATGTTTCCTAGCTGAGTTGCCAAAATGTTGATAATTTTACCACAGGTCAAATTATCACCCTTATCATTATAAACCTTACATAAGCATGCTTATTTGTCCAAATGTTAGGAATGGGCTTGTTAAAAATTTACAAAGGGGTTATTTTTCTTTTGATAAAATTCATCTCAAAGTTTTGATGATGCATTTCAAAATTATGAATGCCTCTACAATTTTTCCAAAGACTATTTCATAGAGGAAAAAAGGGGTTCTCTTTTCCTTTGAATAAGTCTATTTCAAAAGTTTTGATAGGACCATTCAACTTTTTCGAGCAACACTTTCACTTTTTGTAAGGGTCACTGGAAAAAATTCCAAAGGGCATGTTCTCTTTGGGAAGGTTCTTTGCAAGGAGTAAAGGCACTTTCGAAAGGTTGAAGGACCTTTTGAAAAAATCTGAAGGGTTAATTCCATGGAAAAGTGGACCATTTTAAAAAATTTAAAGGGCAAGTGAACCATTCCAATTTGTCCAAAGGGCTCTTTTGTAAGAGTTCATTTAAAATTTTTGGAAGGATCAAAGCCCTAAAGGGTTCATTCAAAAGCTTGAAGGGCTATTTTAGAATGCCAAGAGGTATTTACCCTTCGAAAAAAGACATTTGCAAAAGGTTTGAAGAGACATACAAAATTTTTGAAGGATCTCTTTCCCTTCAAGAAAGTCATTATCAAAAATCCTAAAAGGACAATTTTAAAAAGCTGAAGGGTTACTTAGAGAATCCTGAGGGACATTTTGAAGTTTGAAGGGTCACTTTGCAAAGGTCTAAAGGGTTTGTACCCTTCAGAAAAGGAATTTATAAAAAATTTAAGGGACATTTTATAAAATCCCAAAGAGCAATTTTCTAAGCCCGAAAGACCTAATTCCTTTGAAATTTTTATCTAAAGGAATTGAATAGAAAAGGCCATGGATAAAAGTTTGAAGAGATGGGAAAAAGTTTGAAGGAATTCCTTTGGACAAATTATCTAAGATAATTCCTTTGGAAGATTTACCTGTGGGAAAATATATACAGATAAAAAGTCCAAAAGAATTCCTTTAGACAAATTATCTAAAAGAATTCCTTCAGAAGGTTTACCAAGGGGAAAGTACGAGCACAAGTAGATAAGGAGAGACAATTTCCATGGATAATTTGTCTATGGGAAAGTGATAAAGATAAAGAGCTTGAAGGTAGAATTCCTTCAAAATTATTTTGTAAATTAAATACAAAATAACAAAGTTGTGGGTAATAAGCCAGAAGACAAAAAGTCCATAGAAATAAACAATCAAAGGCTGAAGGGAAGAACCCAAACAAATTTTCTATAGGATATATGCATAGAAATGAAGAACCATAAACAAAATATAAGATATTTCAATAGCTAATTAATATATTACTGTGTTCTATAGCATGAAAAGTGGCCCAAAATAGGATTAGACATGTCCAAGATGTGTAACTATTTCAAACACAACACCTTCAATTCTAAAATGGAGACTCTTCTGCATGAAGGACTCAAGTATTTTAACATTGGAGATCTCAACACAAAATTTCATGCATGCACTCTTGTTAATTTGAGCCTTTTAAACTTTTCCAATTGTTCAAGCAGAGTTCTAAATTTGGATGTGGCGTATCTTTTTCATGCAAGTGGAGTTGATTGTTCTTAATTTATAGAGTTGACTGGTTATCAAATGCCACATCTACTCATGCTTTCCATGAAAATGAAGACTTCTCTTGTTATAACTTAGCTTCAAATTGCTTTAATCTTGAGTTAAGACATCCAAGATTGGTGTAGATTTCATATATGAGGTAGATTAGTCCAAACTTGAGACCACCATCTATTTTCAATGCCAAAGGGTTTTTCATGAAAGATAAAAGACAAGAAGATATTCTTAGAAGGATTTTTTATCTTGGAATAATAGAAATTAGACTTGGTTAATGTAAGATTTGAACTCATTTTCTATTTTCACCACCAACCTCTTTGCTATTGTATGTTTTCTATATAAGTTGGATTTTTAGCCTTGAATTGGATCCCTCTTTTGGCAAGATCAAACTCTACCAAAGACTTATTTTGTAACCTTTTTTTAGATTAATAGAAGGACTATTTTTGTTTTCCAGAATGTTGGTATAGTGTATTCATGTTAGTGATTTGCATAAGTGATATAATTTTTCTTCCTTGTCAAGCCTTGATTCTTACCTAGCAACATAGTTGATTAGTTTATGTAGGTCATGTTCTATGTTTTATGTCTCTTGGATAAGTTTATAGTGGATACAAGTGGCTGGTTAGTGACTTAAATTAGGCCTATTATTTCATTTCCCTCAATCTTGAATCACTAGATAAAAACTTTTCATGAAATACTTATGCATATTGGTCAATTGGAGTTGAAAGTTCAGACTTTTTCTTGTCTAAATCAATGTTCTTAGGAGCTCAAATTGAGTGGATCAATCAAAAAACATAGGTGTATCACCATCATTAGATAGGATTTTCATTCATTTTTTTCTCTTTTCCTGGTAGTTTATAGCATAAAGTAAAGATCCTAATTGATACACCAAAGGGAGTTATCCCTAAGAATATATAGATTCAATCCACTACTTAGGTCACCCATAACCTAGGATTGTTTTTATGTTTTCAAAAATTATGAAGGCTTGAAACTACCTTCATAGATGTGCAAGTCTGATTGGCATTCAATATTGACCATCGAAATTCAATATTGACCATCAAAAGTTGGGTTAAACCACTGATGGTCACTGTGTGTGACCATCAATGGTAAAATTGCCTAAACCTACCATCCCTAAAACTCATCAAAGCATCCAAATTTAATAGAAAAACTACTTACACCTACCCTCTACTCTACCCCCAACCCAAATCATCTCTCATTTTTAAATTTCACCTACTAAATTTCCTAATTTTACCCAAAACCTAAATCAAGGCAAAAATCTACCAAAAACCCTACCCAATAACCAAATTCAACTTCACAACAATAAACTCAACTAAAAGTAATAATTTTAAAGCACCCTCTACCTCATTCCTTGATATATGTTGAAGATAAAGACTGCATCTAAATTCTCAACCATGATCTCATCCACCCTACATATTAGTCCTAAGAGATCACCTTAGCATGTACCTCCAACCAATCAATAAACACCAACTCAACTCAACATTAAGTTAAACCTCATTAGCACTATTGCTTACAAAAATCTAAATCTCCTAGAGCACAAAAAATGTAGAAGTCAATTTTTAAAATTAAAAATGACTTTTCATTTTCACTTTTTATGTTCTAGCCTCTTAGGGTTTCCCCTTAACCATCAATGGTGAGGATGACTATCTATTTTTGATCTTGGGACCCCCTAACTGTCGATGGTTAGGAGGTCCACTCATTAAAATTTTTCAAGCACCTACACATGAGTGTTAGATTTTTTGAGTTTACCTTCTTTAGCATAGAAAAACCAACCTATAGGTGATTACCCTTCTCTGACCAACCACTAGACCATGTACACCTTAATGTTGGCCATTGTTACCACCTCATTATTGGTCTATTTTGGCCCAATTGGCACATGTTTTGTAACACTTTTTACCTAGTCTTTTGACTATAGTGACAACATTACCATGTTGACCCTTTTTGAATTTGCACCACCTAGTGCACAACTTGACCCACTTGTGTCTTTTTAGGAGAACTTATTACCTCAAATACCCATGACACTTAACCTATTTGTGTTTTCAACTGGAGCCCTTCTTACCTCAGATACCCATAAGAACACTAACCTTGTCTAGGAGACTAATAGGTGTACCCAAATACCATGCCTAAATTATAGTTATACAGTACATTGGTCACTTATTGATCTAAAACTCAAAATATTTGGTTGAAATATAATTCAATAAATAAGAACAACATAATTAAAATAATTCTATCTCTGAGAAGAGATGTTTTATTGATCAAATTTGCAGACCTAAACATATGCCTATGTTTGAGAAGAGATGTCTAATTTCCATTTCAAGTTACATCATCATTTATACATGTTTTTAAGGTATGAGGAGGATGTATAAGTTCACCAATCTTGAGGGAGATTAAGTGTTTTGACTTCCATGATTTACAACAATATAAAATTTGAGGAATTACTATTTTTAGAAACTTACTATTTTTAGACTGTACTACTAAATTAAAATTTGGGGCACTTCCATTGGGTTTTTATGGGTCAAAATTCATTAATAAAATATCATGACATCTCACCACATTATCCTCATTCTTATCTTTCTAATGGTTCAAATGGTGAGTCAATTGGAGCTACGGTGTAAAAGTTATGGCTCCTAGAAGTTTTGTCATCAATTCAAATAGACCCATTAACTGAATTATTGCCTAAATTATTGCCCAAATCACTTATCCCTTAGCACTAAACTTTATTTTTTTTAACCATGGAAAACTTGTCTTTGCATGATATTAACTATTGCACCTCTTGTCACACTTTGCACATCTATTTGTGCTTTAGTGCCCAACCTCTCATCCACCTTCGTGTCACCCACCTTCATCATAACCCTCACCCACCTTGTCAAACCCACACCCAATTATACTTTAACTCATCACCTCTTAGTTTGAGGAGGAATTCCTACTCCCATAGTTTGTGTAATTAATAGACCTTTGACTAGAAATTGGTTTTAATTTTGAAGATGGTTGATTCCAAGTTGTACAACAAAAAGGGGGAAAATATAGACACTAGAAAACCACAAACCATAGTTCTAAATGTTAAAATGCCCCTTTATAGCCTTAGGACCCCCTTGGGACCATTTAACCCTCTAACCCCTAACCTTGCCTAACCTATTGTTAGTTTAATTAAATCGGCTTAGCCTAACCTTTTACCCATTTTTACCCTTCATCCTCAACCACTGATAATTAGGTTGACCACTGATGGTCACCTTGACCATCAATGATCAGGGTGTACCTCCTTAACAACTAACATTCAAAATACCTACTTTTACTTTTCTAAATATAATTTTTATAAATCCATGTGCAATCTATTACTTGGATGAGTTATAATTAAATAGACCAATTGAACCTTTACTTTTACCTCTTGATTGTGCCTATAAGGAGAGAGGATTTGGGAGGTCAAATCCATCTACAATAATTATCAAGTGCTTATGCATCTAGGAGTTTCTTTTTGTAGGTTTATCATTATCAAAAATCTAACAAACCAACTACCACATTAGAGAGTTGATTTACTGCTACCTCTCCACCAAGTTATTAGGTATCATTACTATGTTGAAATTGAGATAAATTCCACCCATAGGTTAACTACCCCAACCTTCCACCCAATCAAATTTTGTTAAGACAAGTACTTATTTATCAATATTTATTTACTTTATTTCCATTATGTAATCAACCCATCTCTCAAAATCCATCTCTTAGATCTCATTAATCAGCCTTTTTTACCAACCTAGATCCATATAAAGTAATCATTAATGGTTATCTCAACTATCAATGGTCTATCCAACTACCAATGGTCACCTTGATCATTGAAAGTCACCTTAACCATAGATGGTCAACCCAATGACTGATGGTCACTAGGGTAGTGAAAACTAACAAGATAATTTCACCTACCTATCTCCAACCAAACCTAATTCTCTATGTTCCCACCTATTCATAAACCCCTTTCTAATTTTTTGAAGCATACCCCAACTCTCTAGCACTAGTATCAATTAGTTTATCACTAATTTAATAATTTCTTATCTATTTTATAATCAAGAATTCTTATGCTCAATTTTATCACCTTTTACTTATTGATGCAAGTATCTTCTATTTTATTTATAAACTTAATTGTTTAAAATGTGTGGATTGATATCCCTCAAAGAAGCCCTCACTTTTGGGATCTAGCTATCACTAAAAAATCCACTCAACTATCTATCTAAAAAAAAGTTTTCTTTAGTGCTTTCTTATCTATAGCTCATCTTTCCAAGCTAAAGAGGAGTTATTTACAATCTTCTAATTCAATGCATGCATAATCAATTAGGTTTTTCAACCATACTTGTACTTAGTTTCTTCCTTTCCCTTTTCCAATAATTAGCAAAAATTCATCGAAACACCCCTAACCTTGGAGAAAAGGTGAGTTTCTATCAAAAAAATGAAATTATCTCAATCATATAACCTAGTCATACTTATAACCTAGTGAGCATGAGTGAACAAAGTCAACCCATACTATTAAATTGATAAGGTTGGATGATATAATCAAAGTCCAACTTGAAAACTTGGCAAAATTAAGTGATTTAATCACCTCAACCATACCAGAAGTGAACCAAATATTACATTTGATTGGTTTAATATAGTCCATAAAAATGCATCCTAGTGGGTGATGATAGTTTGTTGTAAGGTAAATACTTATAAGGTTTTTTTTACTGCTTAATTTGATCTCAAAATTGAGTTTACAATCTTGTTTTATGCCTAATTTTTAACTTATGAAATTATGAATTAAAACTTATAATTTTTATGATATTCCAAAATTATTTCATCATTCATTCATATGTTAGTCATGACAATAAAAAAATCTATACAACTTGATTTTTTAATAAAAATTGAAAAAAACTCTTTAATACCCTATTTTAGGCCTATCTACAAGTCTACAGACCTTAAAAATTTAATATATCTTCTTCTAGTTATCTTAAATCTTTGAAACCACATTAATAATGTAAAAACAAACTCATGATATTATCTATAAAATTTAAAAGTATTTTGAGGGTTCATTTGTAGGATATTGAAGTTTTTATGGCTTAAATCCTAACCCAGGGTTTTCCTAGTTATAGGTAACCCAAGAGCTCAAAAAAGGAAAAATATCAACTATTTAATGGATTCAAAAGGTTCCTTTGTAGAAACCCTTGTTTCCCCTGAACTCTATCACTAAATATTTTTTGACTATTTTTGTGTGTATTCTAATTTTTTTGTGTTTTTGCATGAAATAAAGAAGAATGTGTTTTTTGCAAAATAATTTCAAATAAATAATAAATAGCAGTATAAACTTCTAACTGGCTAGTATAATATCTTATTGTTTGTTTCAAATGATTACAATACTGAATCTCTATCATGCAACAAAATAATATAAATATTTTCTTCAAAAAAACCTGATCTTTTTGCAAATCTGAAATTAATCCCTAGATTTGGTACGGCTCAGGTTGCTGTGTAAAAAACACAGTCACCAACATCAGTTATACTGCCACCATCAGTCGATATACTACCGACGTCAGTCTCTGTCAGTCAGTCTATCTGCCGATCTCGGTATTAAGTTGGCCGATGTTAGTCTCTGGGATGCCGATGTCGGTCTTTGAGCTCCCTATTGCATTGTCGGGCCTGCTGCAGAATGGTATGGATTTGCATGGATCTGTATGGATCCCTTATAGAAGCAAATAGATTATAGTGCAGCCTATATGCTAGATGCCTGATCTAAAGAAATATGGCCTAATACAGAAGATCTTAATCTAGATAATTACTAAATAAAAACCTAATGAAATAAATACCTGTAAATCTCTGTGATAACTTTTGTATGAAGTTATCTCTCAAACTGGCAATAGATTGGCTGATCTCTCACAACCTTTGAATTGCACACACTAAAGAGTGTACGTTCTCCAATGCAACTGGAATACTGGAAACCCTTGGTTCAGTCTTCTCAAAAAAATCCTTAGCAAAATTTGTCTTCAATATCAATAATCAATAATCATTATGGCCTCCCTCTAATAATAAACCCTTATATCTTCTAAAAAGTGTGTTTACCCTAATTAGGGTTTCATAATTAAGAATTCAGGTTTCATAATGAAAATATGCTAAATAATTAATATTTAATTAAATCAATCAAATATTAATATCTCCCTCAATACATGTCTGAAAGAGCCCGAATGAAAGCCAATTGGAAAAATTTTGCTAGTCGAAGCCAAGCCAAGCTCCATCAAGACCCTTTATCCATCCTATCAACCTACGAAGGTCACATAATAGGCTAATCATCATAAAACAAGATCATGCTAAAAAGGGGACATTATAGTCTGCCCTCCCTGTAATTGCTTGTCCCCAAGCAATCTCAGCCGCCAAGAAAACTCTACTCCACTTGGATCCCAAATGTAGTCATGATCTAAATTGTTGTCAATCAATGCAAGCTCCTATAATATCCTTTGAAATATAACCAAGTGGAATCCATAATCAAACTGGCAAATGCAACTCAACCAAACTCCAAAATCACAAATATCATGTACACATTCCACCATGCTATGCGGAAGGCATTCTTCAACTATGCAACAACTCCCAAATGGAACTATGCCAAATGTGGAGAATTCACACACTGTACCTCTACTGTGATCAACATATCTTTGAATAATGTGAAAAATACCAATTGACTACATGTACCTATCTCTTGTACCCACTACAATCTCTGAATCCAGAGTGTGAATGCTAGACCTACCCATATCATCATCAACATGTGACCTGACTATAAAAGAAAGTTGAGTCCCTGCCAGATGCGATAACTCCTAAACTAAACTCACCTCAAGACAAAGCTCATCCACATGTCTCTCTTGTATTGGTGCCAATGTGCACTCGGCAGCCCACTCTACCATGTCATGTCGTATGAGCGTCTCCATCCGATGAAAAAACATATTTTCGATGTTGCTACCCCATATTGCCTTAAGAATATGTGTCTTCCCATCAACATCAAAATGAACCTCCATGTCCTTCAGATGAAGAGTGACTTCCTCAAGGTAATGAAACCACTTCATGTCCAAGACCAAATCTATATCCCCCATGCTCACCACATAATAATCAGCCTTGAACTCATAGTTGTTCAAGCGCAATGGGAGGTCTCTAATCATCTGCTCACACCTAAGAGTGTAACCATCAACTACCTTAACTCTAATGCCCTCAAAATCCTTGGTAGTGAGTCCACGCTTCTCCACAAATCTAGCATCTATAAAATTATGTGTGGCTCCTGTGTCAAGAAGGGTCATGACCCTCTGTCTTGCCAAAACTCTACGGAGTCTGAATGAACCATCTGGTTGAATGCTGGATAGGCGTGCCTCCTATATCTGAAGCTCTAAATCTGCCTCTGCCTTAGGCTCTAAAGCCTTTGCCTCTGACTCCTTAGAACTCTCCTACTGTTTAAAATCTTTTGATTCCAAATCCTCATAAAAAGCCCACATCACACAATTTGCCTTGCCCTTAGGCCTCAAAGGATAATCGTGATTGGCATCATAGGGACCTTTGCAGTAGAAGCAAAGCTTCTTCCTACGTAGATCATTAAGAGCCTCTCAATCCAAAGGTGGTGCTGCTGGATTGGCCTTTGAATCATTCTTAACACTTGATTTATCTTTGTTGAAATCTGATCCCTCTCTATCTCTGTTGAAGCCCTTACTGTCCCTGGATGAAGAAGTACCTCTGGAGTTAAATTTACTAGATGGGGCTACCATCTCCATACTATGCACCTTCTTCATAGCTACCTAAAATGAAGGAGGATCAAAGGCTTTAATCCAACCTCTCAATGGTTTGGATAGGCCCTCTATGAAGAGAACTACCAATCTATGCTCTGAAATGTTTAGCATCATGACTGCCCATCTCTGAAAATCACCAATGAAGGACTCCAAGTTGCTTGTTTGTTTCATTTGTGCTAGATATTGAAATTAAACCTTGGGATCTTTCTTGTCAAACCACTCAACCAACCTATCCACAAAGTCTTGGTACTCTGTCACTTGGTTATGCTGAAGTGTTACCATACCATGGTACCACCAATCATGTGCTACTCCCTCCAAGTGCAAAGTGGCGTATTTGATGGCCTCTATCTCTATCATTGGCCTCAATGCCAAAAATGTGTCAAGCTTATGAATCCAAACTTGATCTATCATCTTACCACTCCCATCAAAAGTGGTCAAAGAAAGCTTGCCAGTAGCCTTCTTCAGCTCGCTAAGTTGACCTCTAGGCCTCCTGTCCTGTCTAACTGATTTGTAGTGCTCTCTCCTCTGATTAACAAAATGATCAAAGGACATCCTCTCCCAAACCTAAGGATCTAATAATTCCCACTCATCATTTTCAGCCATGAGTGTGTCTACAAATAGGGGGTCTCCTGCCACCTCCTCTGCTAGAGCTTCTTCTAGTTTGTCCTGAATAAATGTAGGACATGTAGGCCTATCAACAGTCCTGGAATGAGTCAACAGAGGTCTCTGATTAACAGTAGAACTCCTATTATCTCCAAGTTCCCCTTTCTATCTAATAGGTGGGTTCATCCTCTCTACCATAGTAGTAAGTACCTGTAGTGCCTATGTCATCTGTTGCTGGCCTGTAACCATAACATGAAAGAATTCTCTGGTGTCCTGATCATCATTATGTCTGTGGCCCCTGGGTGGGCTACCCTCACACCTATCAGTCATGGTGATTCGCTACTGTTATAACACTTGGGTACCTTCAAGTAAGGCTCTACTACGTGTGTTGTACCTGTGTGGTCCCAACTCTTGTGGCTGCATGAGATTGCTAAACCCTCAGGATGGTAGGATTTAGCTCTGATACCACTGTAGAAACCCCTATTTCCCCTAAAATCTAGCACTAAATATTTTTTTGACTATTTTGTGTGTATTTTAATTTTTTTGTGTTTTTACATGAAATAAAGAAGAATGCAATTTTTGCAAAAATAATTTCAAATAAATAATAAATAGCAGTATAAACTTCTAATTGGCTAGTCTAATATCTTATTGTTCATTTCAAATGATTACAATACTGAATCTCTATCATGCAACAAAATAATATAAATATTTTCTTCAAAAAAACTTGATCTTTATGCAAATCTGAAATTAATCCCTAGATTTGGTACGGCTCAGGTTGCTATGTAAAAAACACAGTCACCGACATCAGTTATACTGCCACCTTCAGTCTCTGTCGATCGGTCTACTCTACTGAAATTGGTATTAAGTTAGCTGATGTCGGTCTCTGGGATGCTGATGTCAGTCTCTGAGCTCCCTGCTGTACTGTCGGGCCTACTGTAGAATGGTATGGATTTGCACAGATCTGTATGGATCCCTTACAAAAATAAATAGAATATAGTGTGGCCTATATGCTGGATGCCTAATCTGAAGAAATATGGCCTAATATAGAAGATCTTAATCTGGATAATTATTGAATCAAAACCTAATGAAATAAATACCTGTAAATCTCTGTGATAACTTCTATATAAAGTTATCTCTCAAACTGGCAATAGATCGATTGATCTCTCATAACCTCTGAATTGCACACACTAAAGAGTGTACGTTCTCCAATGCAACTAGAATACTGGAAACCCTTGGCTTAGTCTTCTTAGAAAAATCCTTAGCAAAATTTGTCTTCAATATCAATAATCAATAATCATTATGGCCTCCCTCCAATAAGAAACCCTTATATCTTCTAAAAAGTGTGCTTGCCCTAATTAAGGTTTCATAATTAAGAATTCGAGTTTCATAATGAAAATATGCTAAATAATTAATATTTAATTAAATCAATCAAATATTAATATCTCCCTCAATACATGTTCAAAAGAGCCCGAATGAAAGCCAACTGGAAAATTTTTGCTAGTCGAAGCCAAGCCAAGCTCCATCAAGACCCTCTATCCATCCTATCAGCCTACAAAGGTTGCATAATAGGCTAATCATCATAAAACAAGATCATGCTAAAAAGGGGAAATTACATCCTTTTGATTGGATTAATACATATATACTCTCCACTTACTAATTAATATAATATTTAGACTTTACAAACACAAAAAACTGTAGAAAACGTCCTTTTGATCAGACTGTATCACTTAAAACAATGTTTTTAGAACCTTGCAAATTAAGAAGCATCATAAAAGCATAAAACCAGATAAAATAAAGATAAATAAAATTTAATCACAACTTAAAAAGTATTATAATTAATTTAAAATAATATCAATGTTTTATTTATTCTTTTATTTTTAAAGATTGATATATAAGTCCTATAGAATTCTCACACATACCAACAATAACCTCTCCAAAAACCTATAAATTCAAAATTTGTCCTTTCTTTGTTACTTTTATTGGATCCTAATATTATGTTTTAAACTTTATAAAAAAATTTCTACATTTCTAATATTATTTCCTTCTTCTTTCATTAGCCAAAGATCTCTTAACAAACTTGAAACTCATCCCAACATGTTTAATTCGGTCATTTTCGTACATTCCATAAACCTTGATTGGGTTTTAGGTAGTTTGAGAATGAGTTGAAGGTTTAAAAACCATTAAATTTTTTATTTTTATGATCATAACCACTTACAAAAATATATGTCCCTTTTCCATATGCCAAAAGGGTGACAATCCCATTAAAACTTTACAAACAAATTTGAAAATTTGAATTTCTTGATTTTTGAGGGAAAACTATAAACACCTCTAAGTGACCTATAAATAACCAATGAAGCATTTTAAAGGCATATTATTTAATAATAATTACCTATTATACCTATTTATACCAAAAATAAACACAATTGAAATCACTATTTACAATACACTTGCATCAAACTACCAAAGAAAAAAAGAATTATTCATGAGCTCTTGCTCATGAGTTCTTCAACATTGTTTCCATGTTTGATTATCTATGAAGGTTTCATACATGTTACATCATAAATTTTATGGTTCTTACAGTTGAAAAATTACTAAAAATAATTATTGCCTATGGTCTTATTCGCCACCTTCTTGTCTATAATGGCTTCAATTTGATTTAGTTGTGCCTTTGGTAACTATTGCTCTCATTTAATGGTGTGATCATCTTTCTCTCAGGTGACTTATCTATGTTATCATATAATTTTAAATTATAAAGATATGATACATTAAATATTGGTGACATTTCAATGTCTAATGGAAGCTCCAATTCATAAGCATTAGCAGAATATTTTCTTTAAGACCTTACAAGGTCTAATTTTATTCATTTTTAACTTGAAATATTCCCCCTTAGGGAATATTTATTTCTTGAGATGTGAAATTAATATATATCCTAACTAAAAATTCACTTTATTATTTCTCATATCAGCAGTTATTTTTTACTTGAACTCAATTCCAATTATTATTTTACCTGTTCATGCAACTCTTGCATAACTGTAGTAAAATCTTCACCTTTTGTACTTCTTTTCTCCTGCTTACCCAAAATTTTCAACTCATAAATTCCTATTTTATGGATTCCATATATAATTTAAAAATTTCTATACTTTTTACTTCTATTTGTATAATCATTATATCCAAATTTTGATTGAGCTAGTACTTGATCCCATTGTTTAGGATGGTCGCTTACCAAACTTATAAGGTTGTTTCCAAGACTCCTATTGACCACTTCATTTTGTCCATTAGTTTGAGGATTTTAAAATAATATGAAGCTTAAATTTGCCCCCAATTTATTCCAAAGTTTCCTCCAAAAATGACAACCAAACTTTGTATCTCATTCATACATAATGCTTTTAGTAAGCCTATGTAATCTCACTACTTCTTTGAAGAATAAGTTTGTAATGTTAGTTGCATCACTTGTTTTTGTTCAAGATATGAAATGTGAAAATTTTAGGAAACCTATAAACCAAAACTAATATGTATTTATTACCTTTTTTTGTCTTTGTAAATCCAAGTACAAAATCCATACTCATTAAATACCATGGCCTATTAGGAATAGGGAATGGCTAATATAGGCCTAAATTTTGAATTTTTACTTTAGCATGCTGACATATTATACATATTTATAAAAACCTCTTCAAATCATCTTGAATTCATAGATAATAATAGTGTGAACTCAATTGAGCAAGTTTTTTTATTTACCCAAAGTGTCTTTCCAAGTTGCCACTATATTTCTACTTTAGTAGATTTTATTTCATTAACCCTCCTGGTACGTATAGTTGATCGCCCTTGAATAATAGTCCCTATTGTAGCATATAGTACATCTATGTACTGTTATATATATTTAATGGATTCTCACATGCTTCATATTCCTCTTTAAAATCAAGATCTTCCTTATATAAGTATTTCAATGTATTAAAACCCAAGATATTCACTTGAAACTCCTACATAATTAGGCTTATCCTACTTAATGCATCTACAACTTTGTTAGATTTTCCAATTTTATTATTGATAATAAAATAAAAAATTCAAACTATTTCATATTAATATGACTTATTTTAGTTTGAGTATTAATGAATTATAAGGAATGATTATCTATATATAGTACAAACTCTTTGGGTAGTAAGTAGTGTCTATATTGATTTAAGGCTTGGAAAATGGTGTAGAAGTATTAGTCATATGCCAAGTATTTATTATTTGCCTCATTAATTTTCTCACTAAATTAGGTAATTGTTTTTCCCTCTTGGCTCAAAACAACCCCTACAGTAGTTTAACTAGCATCACACTCTACTTGGAAAAGCTTACTAAAATTAGTCAAGATAATATTGACTACTCTATTATCTTTTTCTTTAGGAACTTAAAAATTATCTCAGCTACCTCAATCCATTGATTTTTTTTCTTCTTCCTTTAATAGTTTACACTATTGGATCACAAATTCCACTAAAATTCTTTATAAACTTTTTATAAAAACTATCCAAGCCATGAAAACTTCTTACCTTGAATACACTATTTGGAGTAGTCCATTCTACTATGGATTTGACCTTTTCTTTATCCACATTCAAGCCCTCTTTGGAAATTATAAATACCAAATAAATAAATATAAAATTCTCTTCTTATAGATTTTTTGAGACCATTCTAAGATGTTTAATATGTTCCTCTTTTGACTGACTATAAATCAAAATATCATCTAGGTAGACAATGACAAATTTACCTTTGAAAGCCTTGAACACCTCATGCATAATCCTCATGAAGGTGATTAGAGTGTTAGTCAATCCAAATGGCATTAAATCCATTCATATAGTCCATAATTGGTCTTAAATGATATTTTACAATCATCACCCTCTTTGATCCTAATATGATGATAGCCTGTTGTAGAAATACCTTTCATCACTTAAATAATCCATTAGATCATAAATTCTAGGAAAGGGAAATATATACCTGATTATAATCTTGTTTATGGATCTTGAATCAGTTCAAATTCTCTAAGCTCCATACTTATTAGGAGTTAGGAGTATTGGAATAACACAAAGACTTAAACTTTCTTTTATTATGCCTTTGTCCAATAATTATTGAACTTCCTTCATTATATCTTCATTCTCTTTTGGTGTCATCCTATATACTAACTTATTTAATAGATTGGATCATATAATTAGGTATATGTGGTGACTGATGCTTCTCATTGCAGGTAGTTCATTAGGCAAGTAATCCACAACAATATTAAAAAAACATTCAATAAATTCTATATTTCTAGGGACAAGTCAGTGAATTTTTTAATTGTAACAACTATTCTAGGCTTACGAACCAATGCATAACTTACCTATTATTTTTTGATTTTATATAAGAAATTTTTTCCACTTGTCAATAACAACTTAGGATTGTATTATACTACTAAAATCTCCTCTTTCAATGGTATGAGTGTGTACTTTTTTCCATATTTCTCAAAGGCCTCTCATCACGTATAGATTTCCTATCAATTTTACAAGGTTTTCTTCATAAGACATGGAAAAACTCCATAGGAATGACATCACAAAATACCTCATCCTTGTATTTTCCTATTTGAAACTCCACTTTACATTTCTCATTTACCAAGACTTGGTGTCCTTTTTGTAGACATGACACTTTATAAGGGGTGGGGTTTATTGAACTTTTCAAGCCTAATTTGTCAACCATTTTTATTATACTAAATTATAAATACTTCCAATATCTATAATTACCTTAAAATACTTACCTTTGGACTTGAAAGTGGTTCTAAACAATGTCTTTCTTTGTGCATGTTCACTTATCTCCTTGTTAGGCTTGAGAAACACCCTCTTCATGAGCAAAAATTTCCAAATTTAGGTGCATCTTCATGAGAAGGTGATCCAAAACTCTCCTCATTAGCTTGGATAATTTGAGAACTACCTTGATTAGTTTAAATATTATCTAGACACTGAAAATATCTATGCCCATCCTTTTTACATTTAAAACATCTACCTATAAAGCCTCTTCTTCTCCCTCTTGTGAATGCTCTCCTACCTCTAAATGATTAAACACCTCTTTTGGTTTTAATTTAAATTTTTTAATTGTTAGCTTATTCATTATGTAACTATATCTAACTCCTTCCACCATGTTGTCCTCTACCTCTAAAAGTTCTCCCTTTGCCCCTTGAATGTTGATTTTGCTTCCTAGATAATTTCACTCCTACTTTAATGGAAAATTATTATGCTTCCTCTGATGATATTGGTGATATAAGATTGATTTCATCTTGGATGAAAAAATCAATAAAATGATTTATCTATCCACCTTTTCAACATCTTATTCTATATGTCCTACCTTAATGGTTAGTTTGTATAACTCCTTTGTGTAGTCTTTTACATTCATTTCGTTTTGTATTAGGTTTTGAAGATTCTTAAACATTTTTTTTTGGTAATCCTTGGGCATGAATTTGACTTTCAATTTGGATAATATTTTTTCCAAAATATTTATCTTTGGTTTACCTATCCTTCTCTTCTCATCTTGATCTCCATCCCACTAGAGGGATGCATGAACTTTCAATCTTGTATTGACAAGATTCACTCTTTTTATCGTATATTCCTTCATATTGAAATACTCATCCATGGAATTTAAATATTCAAAAAAATCCTATAAATTTAATCTAACTTAATACATAGGTACTTATAATTTGGGTTAGGATCTAACTCCCATGATTGCTTTGATAAATCTCTTTTCTACCCTTTCTTCTCCTTCTTGTTCTTCCCATTCTTCTTGAGACCTTTTATCTTCTTTATCACTAACATATCCTATATAAATTCAAATTATCTAAGAAATATCCATGTCTTTCAAAGGATATTGAATATTTATAATTTATTCTAGTAACATTATTGTCATAGGTTACCTCTTCTAACCTGCTCTACCTCTTGCTCTAGTTGACATCTTCATAAGCTTTTATTTCACAAGTTGTTCTTACTACCTTCAATAATATATTTTATACCTTTATTAAAATAAATATTATGATATGATATAATTATGTTGTAATATATATAACCATAGAGTCTCTTTTATGCTTAATCTGATCTCAAAATTGAGTTTACAGTCTTGTTTTAGGACTGATATGTACCTTTTGAAGTTGTGAATTGAAACTTAGAATTTGATGATCTTAAAAAATGAATTAATAAATTCATTCATATGTTATTAATGATAATAAACATGTTTTATATTCTTTTATAACCTTATTTTTTAAGATAAATTGAAGAAGTGTCTTTAATACCCTATTTTAGGCATATCTACATGTCTGCAGACCCTAAAACTCTAATATATCTTCTTCTAGATATATTTAATATTTGGAAAAAATTTAATAATTTATCAAAACAAAGTCATGATATTATATATAAATTTTTAAAATATTATGAGGGTTAATTTGAAATATATTTAATTTTTTATGGCTTAAACCCTGACTTAGGGTTTTCCTGGTTGTAGGTAACCCAAGAGATCAAAAATGAAGAAATATCAATTTTAAATGGATATAAAAGGTTAATTTTTTACTGATTTGATACATATATATTTTACCATTTCTTATATACACACTTTTTATACTTTAAAACCACAAAAATTTGTAAAAAAGTTCCTTTTGGTCAGAATGTCTCACTTAAAATAATGTTTTCAGAACCCTAAAAACTAAGAAACATTATATAAGCACAAAAAAAGATAAAATAATGATAAATAACATGTAATAAAACCATAATAATTATAATAATTCATATAAAATCATATCAATGTCACTTTTATTCATTTATTTTCAAATATTGATATGCAAGTCCTATAGATTTCTCACGCACACCAACAACAACCTCTCCAAAAACCCACAACTTCAAACTTTATCCTTAATTTTTTTAATTTTATAGATATTAATATGATGTTTTTATATTTATAATTTGTTTTACATATTTATAATATTATTTCCTTCTTTTTTCATGTGCCAAATATCTCTCAACAAACTTGAAACTCATACCAATATGCTTAATTTGGTCATTTTCCTATGTTGCATAAACCTATATTGGGGTTTAGGAAGCTTGAGATTAATTTTGAGGTTTAAAAACTTTTAAAAATGTATTTTTACCCTTAATAACCATTACAAAATTATCTATCCCTTTTCCATATGCCAAAAGGGTGACAATCCCATTAAAACTTTACAAACAAAGTCAAAAATTTGAATTTCCTGCTTTTGGTGAGAAAACTAAAAGCACCTATAAGTGACCTATAAACAACCAATAAATCTTGTATAAGGATTATTATTGATAAATAATGACCTCTTATAGCTCCTAATATCTAAAACAAACATAATTGAAACCACTATTTATTAAACATCTGCATCAATCCCTGAGAGTGTTTTGAAATTTAAAACTGATTTAGATTTTGCAATATTAGACACACATTACATGGAATATGCACCTTAGGTATGTATCATTATAAAAAAGTGTATAAAAATGGTATCAATGTATAAAAAAAATTCAAAACTATGAATATTAATTTATATAACTATGTGCTTTGGCCAATTTAGAAACTTTGTAAGTGTTGAGAACATGCTTCTAGAGCATGCCCACACTATATATGGAGAAATTTGGAAATTGAAATAAGTGTCAATGTGGAGAAAATGTTTCTAAAACATTACCACACTAAATATGGGTATGCCAAATAATAAATAAGTGTGGAGAGCATACTTCTAAACCATACTCCCACTAAATCTAAAAATTGTGAATGTGTGGAAGTCATACCCTCGCTGATCTAAAAAATGATATAAGTGTCAAATAATTAATAAGTGTGGAGAACATACTTCCTAACCATTCACCTCTAGATCTAAAAATTGTTCCAAATGTGAAGAACATGCATCTAGAACATGTCCCCACTGATATTTCCCTACTTTTTGAGGTGATGGATGCATAGAAATTAGTAGTTATCTCACCTCAAAAGGATAAGACAAATGTATAATCTATGAATGTAAACATATATAATATATAAGGACATGTATAGTTAAATGTGGCACTGAAACACATAGAACAATGTGAACACATGAATTCCTAAGATGCATGATAAATATCATGGAAATATATAGATAGTAATAATATAATCTCAACAAGTAAATCAAGCACACACACAAAATCACTTAAAATCAAGTCAAAAGGCAATGGTCTGAGACCACAAATAGGGGGAATGTTAAAAAATTTCTCAATCAAAGGTACATTACTTATTCAAATGTTATCAAAATTAAGGATGACATATTCAAATTTTCATACAATAAATAATGACATATTCAAATGTCAAAGAAATCACAAATAGACACAGTGGTTGCAAATAAAGGAACATAAATAAATGCTCAAATAATCAAGATGATATCAAGGCAAGACACTCAAGGAAGTGAATAAATAAAATCATAAGCAACCAACATAAACATGCCATAATATCCCATGGATCAAATGTGTTAGCCAAAAATGTTAAGTGCATAACATATCAAGTACCCTATGAAATATATAATCATGGATAGAGTCATGTGTAAGTACATATAAGAACTCAAACATGATAATGTAGAGTGATCATAGAATGATAAAACCTATAAGTATCATGATCACATAGGTGTATTCCCCTAATACGCATATGATATGAGTAGATTAAAGGTCCAATATCTAAAATAGGAATAAATCATGTATTTGTGTATGTATGTATCACACTTAAGTAGACATGTGACACATATGTGTATGTAGGAGTAAATTATATGACATACATCAACATGGAATTACCACATATATTCCAAGGAGATAATATAATATGTAGGTGCCAAAAATGTTTTTGGTGTTTTGAATGTCTTTTATATTTTTTTGGAATTTTTGGAATGTGAAAGGGAAAAATGCCCTTTGATCCCATACAAAGGGTGACCACATATATATCCATATTATAAACTTTATGTAATAAGTTGGTGATGCTTTTGAGGAACATTTATAGGTGAAATATCTATCACTATAGTATTTATGATGCTCTACATATGAAAATTAGGACTCTATGGTATTGGAAAAATAGTATGGGTTCTTAGAACCCATTGTTGAGTGATGTGTGGTTTATTTAGAATAGTAGTAATAGGAACATGTGTAGGTGATCTATATATCTAAATATGGTGTGTAGTATATGAGTATTTCATCAAATCCACTATATGTATTTGATATAATGGTCTCTCAAGTAATATCCACCTAGTAAAGGGGATTTTCTATTGCTTACCCTTTTTCATTTAATTAGCCTTAGTAGGCTTGATAATTAATTTTTTGTGTATAAATTTTTCTTATTCAAGAGGATGCTCATATAGAATTATAGAAACTGTAATTACCCTATTAGTATGAATGTATTTAATATACCCATGCATTGTAGAAGGTACTACTAAAAGTGCATGGATCCAAGGTCTTCATAATAACATATCAAAAATGCTCGTGGAAGTTATAATTGAAAAGGTAGTAACCACATGTGTGGGACTACCCTATAAAGGTATGTAAATATTTCTAAGCACCTTTTGGGAGTTCACATTAAATTCTATAATTGATCTAGTATTAGGATGAAAACCATGATCATAGTAGGAATTCCATATCCTTTAGGTAA
The DNA here is from genome assembly GCA_037957365.1 of Torreya grandis. Classification (NCBI taxonomy): domain Eukaryota; kingdom Viridiplantae; phylum Streptophyta; class Pinopsida; order Cupressales; family Taxaceae; genus Torreya; species Torreya grandis. The sequence continues at coordinate 172,921 of JARHVA010002602.1, forward strand.
ATGTTTATTTATATCAACCACTATAGGATAAGGGAGAGATATAAGATGACACTCTAATATCTATGGGTGTAATGAAGTGGGAGACTCAAGTAAGCATGTAAATTATCTCTTTGGTGCATTAGATAAGATAAGTTGATTAGGATGTTATGAAACTAAATTTAACATGGTGGTTGTTTCCTTTTTAGGCTCAGGAGGTTTTATATTATAACTTGGTTTGATTATAAATTTGACATTGGATATAGATGCAAATGGTGTGTTTACTACATAATTGAGTTTATTCAATGAAATAATATTCATTGCATGGTATTATACAACATGGATTAAGTCATGAAAATATTTGAGCTTATTGAAAGAAATGGACTCATGTAAATAAGCAAAAAAACTTTGATTGAATCTTTTCTGCAATTCGTTATTTTCTATAGGATTGGTCATTTTATCCAGAATTGTCTTGTACCTCAAGACATATACATTGATAGGTTCGTTTGTTCCTTGTTTTATTTTTTAAATTTGATCATCGGAAACTTTTTTAGATATATTAATGGAAAAATGTGCCAAAAATTGATCTAAAAAGGTTTGAATGATTTCACAAATTGCATATGTAAATCATAAAACCACCTCAAAACATAGTCTTTGAGGCTTCTTGGGAAATTTGGTCAAAATTTTATCATTGGTGGCATAATCAAGGCATGTTGCATAGAAGGATCAAAGATGTTTTTTAGGATCACCCTTGCCATCATAAAATGTGAACTTAGGTGTAACAAAATTAGTTGGAAAAGAGTAAAAAAATTTCTTAAGTGTAATAGGGTTATGTAACACATCTTGGGAATCAATAGTATCAGGAGACTTTAATTTTTTTTTTCATTATTTGTAATTTTTTACTCTAAGGTCTTTATAACTTAAAGGGGTGTTTGAACTATGGAACCATTCGGATTTAGATTAACAATTTAAGTGGTCACGAAAGGGGATGTAATCATGGTTTTAATAGGCATAAGAACTAGCATTTGAGTTGAAACATTTGTTAAGCCCATGGTAGATGTATTAGGTTGTAATGTGTTTAGGGGGGGTTTGTTATATGGGGATGACACATAGTTCTAATAACATGATCAATAGATGGATTTATTTAGTTATCTATGTTTTTTGCATTCTTAGTTTCTAAAATGGTTTTGAGGATTTCATCAAGATCTTCAAGGTTTTGATGAATACACTCATGAAATAATGCAATTACTTTCACTTACTCATGATTTATTTGTTCATGTGAATTGGTTTCATTTGAATCATGATTTTCATTATCAGAATATTCTTCTATGATTACCTCATCATTATGTTTTTCTTTCTCAACATTGGTATCATCATGATCCATAGGATTGAATTCCTCATTCGTTTGAGACATCTCAAGTAGTTAGAGGGGAAGATCAATGTGTTTAATGGGCACACCTCCAAATCTATAGCTATGCCTAAGTTTCATGAAAAATAATATAAGTAAGAAATGGAAAATTAACACAATCTAAAACCCTAGCTAACTAAAAAACCTAAGAATTAGAAATGTTTGCATTCATACAAATTGAGTTCACCAAAGTTTTGATTTATTGAGCTCTTGATTAAATGATTTTGATAGGTTTATTTAGTTTGTGTTAGGTAAGGAATGAATGAGGGTTGATCTTGTATTTTAAATCAATCCCTTTAGATAAGTAACTCACATTAAATCACTTAGGCTGACCATTAGGGTATGTTTAATTTTCAAATTAGATGACTTTAAAGCATTGGAAACTTGAATTAGATAAGGACAACTATGTCAATGTAGGCGTTTGTTTAGGATGATAGTGTACAAGGAATAATAAAGTAGGTATAGAATCAAAAATTTAAAAGATGGAAGATAAGTATGTTTTAAGAATTCTAGGCAAGATATAAGGTCTAGGTCATCAACATAAGATTAGTCAGACCAAGAGACAGGCCAAGGGGAAAAATATAAATTAGTTGTGATACTTTCAAAAGCAAGAAAGGTCCAAAACTAAGGAACAACTAAAGTTGATTTTTCCAATTGTACAAGACTGAGGTGTTATACAATCCATAAATATCATCTATAATGGGTTCATTGGCTTCCACCAGTCTAATGGTGGTATAACACTTCCTTCCATACCTCTTCTAAATTATCTCCATTTGTGGCATTGTATGGGTCTTATCCCCCATATATCACCTCATCCTTAATGATATATCCAAATTTTAAAGATTTTGAGGGACGCATTCAATACCATAATGAGGTATTATCTAGTCTAAGATAAAATTTACCAATGGAACAAAGTAAAAATAATTAACAAGTGGATTAACATCATAACAAGAGGAATTTAAATTGGATGATTGGGTTTTTATGTAACTATAACCATAAATATAATGTCTTTTAATGAAAAAATTATAGCCAAATTTATCCTAATTCTTATGGACCTTATTCAATCCTATAAAAAAAATTCGTATGTCACATACAAGCTAGAGGTACCCTAGTACACATGCATACATCCATTATATAATGTTTTTTGCTTGAATAAGGTAATTACATAGAGATATTATGCCCAAAATAAGTTACCATAATTGGATGAGTAAGGTTGAGACATTCTATAATATAGTTATATCCTTTATACAAACTAAAATATTACAAACAAGGAAGATTAAGGAGCATTTGATCAAGTGGAAGAATATGACAAACAATGATACAACATGGGAGGATGAAGCATTCCCACACCAACATCCATAGTTAATAAATGTTGATGGTATTTTTTTTAAAGGGGCATGTTACTCCATTGACCTATAACATGTCAAGAGATATATGTCTCTGATATGTGGCCTACATAAAATTATATCTTATTGTGTCACATTTATATATGTTTTTATATTGTTAATAAGTTCAACCTGTGGAGTAACTTTTATGACCATTTTTTTCACCCTAGGAGAAGGTTGTTCAGACCTCTCTAAATTTGGTGAAACATGGAATTACCCATAGACCTATGGGTTGTATATAATAGGGATAAACCTATTTATTAAAGGGATATCTCCCCTTGATGAACCACTTAGGCTCACACACTAATCTATCACTTGATAGGAAAAGGGAGATAAACCTAATCTAATGAGGTGATGCACTAAATATGTTTTTAACACTACAAACTAGATTAATATTCACTTGTAAATCAAAAAAACCAACCTTACATACACTACTCATAATCTAAATCTCTCACATGAGTGTTTCAATGTGAAGGTTGTGATGGTTGCTTAAGCTAGGAAGAATAACCAAAAGGTATTGAATGAAACTAGAAGATAGACAAATTAATTCAACTCTTGCACCACACTCATACACTTAACATGACCTACAAAATAAGATTTCAAATTGCATCTAGGTGTTAGAAAAGGATATCATGCTAAGGATGACAAACCACTTCACTTGAAAATATAAACTATTCTCATATGAACACTAAGTATAATCAAAAGAGGAGGTAAACTAATTTCTTCTCATTGATCGAAGGCATAAAGTTTTAGAGCTTCACCATACCTAGGTGGAAGATTCCTTACAAAGCCTAAAGTGGCTCAATATATAACACAAGTGTGAGAGCAATAAGAAGAGTGTAGGAGAGAGAAAGTAGAAAAGTGTTATGTGCATTAAAATAATAAAATGAGTTATGAAACTGCCTCAATATGTATAAGAGGATATGTGTATCTCCTTTGAGGATTCTCCAACTCTCCAAGTGGTGTGGTAGTTGAATTGCTTTCTTGACACCTTGACTAGCTTATTGAAACTCTCCTTATTGACATATTTAAGGACAAGTGGAATTATTGGTCATAATATCAATTTATACTACCTATTTTTTCTACACTTGACAACTCTAAACTGACCCCAATGGTTCTCTTTGACAGATCACCTCTTTCTCATGTAAGGTGTTTAGAAGGCTCTTCATCTCCTTATGCCTATTTTGTACACAATTGTCAAAACTTGGGTTATTATTCCTTAAATCATAAAAACTTCATGGATGTCCTAATAAAATCACATTGGACATGTATAAATCCATTTTGAGGTCTCAAACTAGCCCCTACAAGTCATTTTCTACCAAAATCCTTAATTAAACCTAATTAGGCCTCTAGGCCTAGAAAGTGGATTTTGGATCTAAACTCCTCATGCACATTTGAAACCTATATAAAGTTTGTGATTACCTTTACCCATGAAAATATAAACCTCCATTTCAAGTTTGGTCTTATGGAACATTATGCTTATAGCCAAACCATTAAGTGGCCATAAATAAGCCCTTCACAACCCTGTTTGGACCGCTTTACAAAGTGGAGTTTATTTAGTCACTTATATGGGTTATTAATAATTTTTTTTATTTTAGGAGATGAAATAAATATCATGTGACCTATTAAAATTATTGGAAAGTATCCATCTCTATAAAATCCCTATAAAACACTAAAAAACACATAAAATAATGCATTTATGGCAATGTATACAATAGTATGTATAGATCAAGTATATTTAAATCATAAACTTAGAGTATATAAAAATATAGAAGATGTTTTAGGATAAAAACATGGAATTAGGTGTGATTTATAAGCCCATATCTGCAAACTAGTCACTATTAGGTTTTAAGAGAGGTTTAAGACTTGTTTAGGGTCTTAACGATTGTTCATAAATAAAAAACCCCATATCTATATATTAATTCCATAATTTTTTTTTTATGGTACCCCTATAACACCTCAAATTACCATTAAAATCCATTCATATCCTCATGAAAGGTGTGAGCAAAATTTGATGACCCTCGGGTTGAAAATAAGCATTTTGAGGGGTCTAAGCAAGAATGAGGTCTGTAGGTGTATGATTTGAAGTTTATTTGATCTTAAATGACATTAATTATGTATAATAAATATTAATTAACCTATAAAAATGTCTATCTTACCACATTTCTCCATCAAACCTCTACTAAATCTCAATTTCTAGACCTAGGGCTCTTTAACAAAACTACCTAAGAGACCCTAACTACTTATTATCACGCTTTTCATTCATTTTTCAAGGTATGGAACATTATGAAGTGTTTTTATAATTCCATATCCATATATTTAGGGTTAAAAATCAAAAACTCATTCTAATTACCTCACTATCCACTCTTCAAGATTGATTGCTATAAGTAGCCCTCTGCATACACTTAGGACTATGTATGACTGCATTCTTTTATTTTTTTCATATATTAGAGTTTGAGACTTCATATAATGTTTATATGAATATTTAAACATATATTAAAGGTTTTAAAAGTATCAACTAAGCTCCAAATTACTTGACTTTCTCTTAATTATCTTCCCAATAAGACTATGTATGCAGTTTGGGCCTATGCTTTTGAAAAGGGTCTGACTGATTATGTTTCACTTCAAGATTGACTTTGAGATTTTAATAGAACAAATTTTACACTATTTTAATCACCTCAACTTACCTTATTATCCTCAATAACTCTCTTTATTATCTAAACCCCTTCCAAACCAAGCAAATCTCCTAGTAAGCCTATGTTCTTGCCTAGATTGAGTAGGTAGAGTACTCAATGCTATATGTTTTGATCTTGAAGAAAGTGATCCAATCACTTAGATACATATGATTTCATTTAATTCAATATTTATACTTCTTAGGTCACTTCTATAATTTTGAACAAACCTTTTACCTTTAACTCCACTTACATAGTCAGTTAGCTAAGACTTAGGGTGCAACTGTAGGTATTGAGTGGAATAAATGGAGACCCTTGTTAGTTATCCTTACATTTTGAGTAATTAGATTCAAAATATTTTTATAATCCATATTATATTAATACCATTTATCACCTATTCATAGACAATTTTGCCTTGAGAACTCTACATATTTTCTAGTTTCTTATGATTGGTTGTAGGTGTTGATTTGAGTCCTTATTCCATAAAATTGACTATAGGATTACATTAGATGTTACTTAATTGGATTAATTATATATGAAATTAGATCCAACTCTATTTTATTCTATTATTTCACCCACATCTTGAATTATATATCAATACCCTCCTTACCTATCACTCATGCTCAATGAGGATTATCCATTTCACATGACTCACCCAATATTCTCACTCAGTCAACTATAGATATGGATACTATTTTATTATGGATTTATGCCTAAAAAAAATGTAAGTATAACCATGTTTGAGTCAACTTCATTATATTTGAAAGTAGTCAAACATCTCAGCTAGCAGGCCTGTGAGTAGATGGATGTGTAATGTTGATGATCATTGCTTAAATATGCTTAAAAATATTATTAAGTGGATGATAGTTCTATTTTAGCATTAAATTATATTTATTCCATGTTTTCACTCTCCTCAAATTCTTCATAACACCTCAGATTTATATAACTATTTTCTTCTCTATTTTCACCCACCTAGGTCTAACTGTAGGTGGAGATTCCTTCTTGGAGAGTCATTTATACCTAATTTCATCTTGGGGTGATCAATGATGTCATTTAACCTTGAAGGTAATATCCATATAATTCAATTTTAACTATCCAACTCTAATTGTAGTTGGATATTCCTTCTTGGAGAGTCATTTATTCCTAATTTCATCTTGGGGTGATCAATGATGTCATTTAACCTTGAAGGTAATATCCATATACTTCACTTTTAACTATCCAACATGAATTTATCATAATCCATTGACACCTTCCACATTTTGAAACATCATATCCATTTTGTACCATGCTTGTAGGTGTAGATGGTTGCGTCACTTCTCTGCCCATTGATAATTCTTAAGAGCCAATATTATTTTCCTCTCATACTTATAGATTTTAATACTCTTGATTTTCATCCAATAATATCTTCAAAATATATATGTATCTATAAATATATATAACTTCCCCTTCAAACTTTCATTTTAGATGTATAAGGCTGAGTGTACAATGGTTTATGTATCAAGCTTTATAATTTGAGAGTTGAGATCTATTCATACACCCATGTCTTTATTGGTGACTTTAATGGAGTTATTTATAAATCCATGATTACAAATTAATCTCATGCACACATTTAACTTATCAAGACAACTTAAATATAAACATAACCTTATTAATGTTTCTTTCAAGACTTATAAGCCTGTACGAAGGTAGAAGACTGTAACCTTGTGTTTGAGAGTTGAGAAGTGAAAATATGGTTATTATGGACTAAAAGACAATATTTTAATTGAATTAACATACTTATATCACAATCTTAAAACTTATTTTAATTATTAGGATCTCTCAAAAAAATCAAATCCTACAAGAAACTCAAACTACCATTAGTTTTACAAACCATGAAAGGCACTTTGCTCAAGATGGATAATTGGAGTATTGAATGAGTGGAGATGGGAGGAAACTTGTGGAATTTGTATAGAGGTGAATAATCTATGGAAACACCATGAAAATACATTCCAACATGTCCTGGACACAAACCTTTTTGGGTTAAATGCAGACCTATAATTCTAACTTGTAAACCTCTCTTGCATGGAGATTGCCATTCATTAAATGACTTTTACCTTCATGGAAATATTGAAAAATAATTAAGGAAAATTTATAGATTTTTTTAAGACCCATAAAAAAAATTTCCTTCAGAAAAGAGTCCACCATTTTGCTTGGAAGGCTCAAGAAAGACCCTTATCATGATTGACTAACTGATTTTAAACCCTTAAATTTTGAGAGATTATTCATAAAGATAAGGAGATGAATCTACAAACTAATTAACTATCTTATTAACTCTTGACTAGACTATAGCCTCCTTGAAGAGGAATTTAACTTGCTCTTAGGACTACAAACAAGTCTTCATCATCTTTTTTATCATCATTTTGAATATAAACAACAAAATTAACCTCCTCAAATTGATCCACTACTTCAACCTCTTTATGCTCATTTTTAAAGATTGATTTGTGCTTTTACTCTCCAACTAGAGTACCAATGGATATTTTTTCCTCATCTTCACTTGAGTAATCTTCCTCATGGCCCTTTTGAACCTAAATAATAATTGTAACTTGATATTTTTCACTTTATTCCCATAAGATAGGTTCTTCCTCATGAAGGGAGATGGTAGGAGGGTGATGGTTAAGTTCATGAGTTATAGAGGGAGTATGAGGTGTGGTCGATAGATCATAGATGGGCATGGTAATGGAGGGTTTTTGGAAGAACTATTGGAGAGATAGAAAGTTAAATTGAGTAATGGAAAGGACATATTCTTCAATAAGAACTTCAATTTCCTCATAGCATTATTGAGGCTCTTCAATAGCTATAAGTTGATATGCAACCTTCTCAATTATAATTTCATTCTTTTTTTGAATACACTCTTGGATAGGCCTCCAAAATAGACAAGCTATAGATTCTTGGGGATATATAAATGGGGATTGATTAGGAACAAAGTTTTATTTATCTTCCATATCTTTATCTTGGCTTTCTTCAAGTCCTTTTATCTTCAATTCCAACTCTTTGATTTGCTTATCTATATCTTATTAAAATAGTTTTTCTTGAAGTTTATTAGTGGCCTCATGAAGATAAGTATTATAATACTGTTGGTATAGAGTATAAGAGATCCATTGAAGGGTATTGGGAGAGACTTACATAGGTTCAAATTTCTCTTTCCCTTCAACTCCCCAATCTATACTTATTTAACCTTTCACATTCCAAGAATTTACTACTTGATTCCATTTTAGAATTTTGGAAGACTCCTTGGGAGTTATTTGAGGAAGAAAAATGGGATGCTAGCTTAAATCAATATTTTGTTTTACAATAGTCTCCTTTTATTTTTGAATACTCTCATGGATATAATTCCAAGAAGGGAAGGTTTGAGGAACACATGGAAGACTTGAAACACTTGGAGGAGGAATGAGTGGCATCTATGAGAGATAAGATGGAATGTAAGAAGACACATAGGGAATTTATATCCTTCATAAATTTCAACATATATTCTATGCTTTGAATGAGACCACTTACATCCAACATTTCACTTAAGAGGCTTTGCCAATTTGCTCTCTCAACAGCGGTCCATTCTCCTTTCAATAGTTGTAATGAGTCTCTCATATCATGAATGAGATGACTAGGAATATATTTACCATGTTCTCTTTTAGTATGAAGATATAACATTTATTTATCATAGCCTAAGAGATTTTACTTCAAACTTGAAATGGCTTGGTCTGAGAGATAACGAGAGACATATTGAACTTGAAAAGGCTGCTCAAATACAACATCATGGTCATGTAGAGGAGAAATAGGTTGACTATAAGATTGATATGACTCATAAAAAGGTTGATAAGATTCAAAGTGATGTTTATATTGATCATAAGGTTGGTAGGATTATTGAAGTTGAGAAGAAGGTACATAATAAAAGTTATCTTCATACCCAACCATCCCAACTTCATGAGTAAAAGGAAAACACAAGATACTATCAAAAACTCTCACAATAAGTAACTAAGATATTTAGAATTAGATGGTTACATTCAGATTCACCATTGATGTTTAATTGAGTGATTACAAAGGCTAACAGGTAGAGTAACAAAACTAAGAATTCTTCCAAAACTTTCAACCTTTTTCCCGCCAAGTGTGTTAGAAATATTATGACCAAATTTTGCACCTTAGGATAAGGTTTTTCAGACCTCTCCAAATTTGGTAAAACATGGGATTACCCCTAGACTTTTGGGTTTCTTAGAATAGGGTTATACCTCTATATTGAAGGGTTATCTCCCCTTGATGAATGACTTAGGCTCACACACTAATCTATCACTTGATAGGAAAAGCGAGAGGAACTTAATCTAATGAGGTGATGCACCAAATATGTTTTGACCACTACCAACCAACTACATATGTACTTGTAAATCAAGAAAATGAGCCTTACATGCACTAATATTAATTTGAATCTCTCACATGAGTATTTCAATGTGAAGGTTGTGATGGTTACTTAATCTAGGACTAACCAAGAGGTTTTGAATATTAGCATATTATTGTATTACCTTAGGCTATTTGCTAAGGTATATTCCCTATGCTTATGGTTATAGTGGTTCTAACCACTTAGGTAGGTAGGTAGGTTTCATGGGCCTAGCTATTTTATGCTACTCAATGTTTTTGGTTCTACCCACCTCATTTTTTAGGTGTTCCTTTTGTGCCTATATAATAGGATTTATATGTATTATTTCATACACTAGTTAATATCAATTCATTCTATTTGCTCATTCTAATATGGTAATTAGAGTTTTCCATTTAGGAATCTTGGGAGGAAACCTATAAATCAAGAGAGGGTGGACTCATCAGGGAGGAATGTGAAGCTCCTAATGGAGTGTTGTGAGAGGGTGAAAAATCATTTTTTCCATTTTGACTAGTTGGAAATACATACAAGCTAAGAAAAGGTGGAGAAGGTCCATAAATACCATGACATAGAGAAAGGAGGCCATAGGAAAGGCTCTCAGGCCAAAATTATTTTTTATGTTCTCTAACATAGCTCATACACCATACAATGTTGTATGATGCTTAGAGGGAAGCCAAAAATTCAATTGGTGTCCATTTATACTATTTATTAGCTCTACAAATTTCTTTTGGTTGGGATAAGATAGTATGACCTGATGGAATTGAATTCTACTGAGTATTGGATCTAGAATCAGTTGCTAAAGATTTGTAGGTAGGCCATTTGCATAGGTCTTTTTTAATTGGCCAAAATTTCTTGTGCATTATTTTATGCTAAGTTTTATTCCACCAATAATAAATTAGGTGCATTTATTTTAAATTAAATCAGAAGATCAATTTATTTTTTTTCAAACTTTAGAAATTAATTTTTACCTAAAGTTTTACTAAGAGGAACACATTTAATTATGTTGGGAGATAAACACAAAGCCAAATCAATTGAAAATTTCACCATTTTTTGGGTTTTGTATATGGATGTTGAAAAAGAAAGATTTTTTGAAATCAGAGTTATATATCTCATAATTTAATAGTTTTTATCTATTTTTTAGTGTTTTTAAAGACATAAAGTTTAAAATATCTTAAATGGTGTTGAGTTTTTTTACTAAAAAATAGAGATATTGACCAGTTTATGATTTGAATTAGTGGTTAGGAGGAATTTTATGTAAAGTCATTATAATTTTTTTGGTATTTGATTTTTTTGTAAAAGCTAGTTTAAAATGGCTAGTTTACAACACCTCTTGTTGCCAGATTCACAAAAAATGATAGGCAAAATTTTTAGTTTGTAGAGTCACAAGGTTTTGATGATATGTGAATATTAGAATCTTGATCAAACAGTGCTTAGTAAAGAGAAAAGGTCTATGACTAGTACCAATGATTATGATAAACATCATCATGAGGCTCTTATGTTGTTAAAACTATTAGTAGAAAATAATTTAATCTTAATGGTCAGAAATGGGTCAGAAATGCAACTAGTGCATTAGCTTTGTGGATTAATATTACTTATGAATATCAAGATTTTGAAGCTGGTAGGGCATTGTATTTGAAGAATTTGTTATTTTCCACTAAGATGCAAGAAGGTGGCTCTATTTTTGAGTTTTTATTGTAGATCAAGGACATCAATGATCAGTTGAAGGCTATGCAAAAACCTATTTATGAGCAATATTTGATTGATCTAGTTATGTGGAATCTTCCACCTTCATTTGAGTCATTTGTGGATTCCTTACACATGATTATTGAGACACAGACTTTGGACTTTGAAAAGTTATCCAAATTATTATTATAGAAGGAGAGATGATAGGAGTAAATAGTGTTGTCTACATCTACTTATATAGAGAGTACATTCTTCATCAAGGGAAAGGGTAAGTATTTTTATAAAACTAGTTCTCTAACTAGAAATTCACAAGTGGTTCTAATAAGAGATCTAAGTGGAAATGTTTTTACTATGAACAACCTAATCATATTAAGAAATATTCTAGGAAAAGATAATAGGATATGGCTAACCCCAAAAAAAATCATGTGAATGTAGATGAAGGTGAAGGTGAGGAAACATATCTTAATTTTGGTTTCATGGCTTCTAGTGGTAATTCTATGGTGTATCAAGCTTGGTATTTTGATTTAAGGGCATCTCACCATTATACATGCCATAAGGACTATTATGTATATTTTGTTGAAAATGACAGTAGTAATGAATCTATGTCTTTGGGAGATGGTAGAACTCATTTTGTTTAGGGATATGGTAATGTTTAGATCAATTTTAATGATGTGGTTCAGTATACATTTAATAATGTTAGGTATGTGCCTAATATGAACAAAAAAATTCATTTAATTAATGAGATCACTTTAAAATCTAATTTTGTTTTAAAATTTCAAAGACAAAAATGTTTAGTCACTACCAGAGATAACAAGATTATTGCTATTGGGATTGGTGAGAAAAACTTATATAATCTTGCAAATTCATAGAGGGCAAAGGAAAGTGAACTTGCAGTGGTTGATAGCATAAGTTCACTATGGAATGAAATGTATGAACATTTAAATTTCTAGTATTTTAATACATTGAAAAATACTAAGATGGTTAAAGGGATTCCTTCTATTCAAGATAGTCATCATGTATGTACTAGATGTTAGTTAGGGAAGTAAGTTAGACATTCATTTGATGTTGGTAAAGATTCAAGAGATAAGGGAGTATTGGATATGGTACATTCATATTTTCATGGTTTAATGTAGAGCCCTATCCCTTTTGGATCCCATTATATTCTACTGTTAGTTGATGATTTCTATAGGAAAAAGTGGGTGTACTTTCTAGTGAAAATTTTGATTGCTTTTATGACTTCCTTACCTAGAATTCTCTGGTTGAAAAATAGCTATGAAGGTTAGTGAAATTTCTTAGAATGGGTAATGGGGGTGAGTTCATGTCAAAATAGTTCAAGGATTTTTTTTCCACTAAAGGAATACACATAAAATACACTATACCTTACACTTTAGAGTAAAATGGAGTTGTGGAAAGGCAAAATAGGATGGTGATGGACATGGCTCACTATATGGTCCAAAGTATAAATGTCTCATATAGATATTGGGAAGAAGCAATGAATACAGTGGTGTACATCCTAAACATAAGTCTTAAAAAAGATTTGGAGAATATGACTCCAGATGAGGATTGGTCAAGTCAAACTCCAATTGTAAGTGCTTTTAGAATTTTTGGTTGTGTTGATTTTGTAGTTATTCCTAGTCAAAATAGAAGTAAATTGAATGCAAAAAACAAAGCATACATGTTTGTTGGGTATAGTGAGTAGTCAAAGGTCTACATATTAATTGATGTTTTTACTAATAAATTTGTGGTAAATAGAGATTTCATAGTAACTTAATAGATGCCATACTTCATAGCAACTGGTATAATTTCAAATATTGAGTCATTGTTTTCTTCTAATGATTCTATTATAAATTGTGATGTGAAAGTTGAGTAGGATTCTAGCTCATCAATGGAATCACATTCTAGGGAGGGGATTGTTTTAGTTCATTGTGAGGTTCCATTAGAACAACCAAAGAAGATAAAGTGGTATTCTACCACAATGGAAACACTAGAGGGAGACTTACCACAAGGTGTGGAAGGAAGCAGTTTGAGATCAAGAAAGTAGTTTGGTAATAGAGGTGAGCATGACAATTTTTCTCTAAAAATATATGTTTCATAGGTATTTGAGCCTAATTATTTTTTAGAGGACAAAGGGAAGCATGAGTTGGAATAAACCATGTAATTGGAGTATGATTCCTTGATGAAAAACAAGAATTGGGAGCTCATGGAGCTACAACTAGGAAAGAAATCCATTGTTTATAAATTGATTTACAAGGTAAAATGAAAATAAGATGGTTCCTTGGACAAAAAAAAATTAGACATGTTAAAAAATGCTATGCACAAGAGGAAGGGGTTTATTATGAATAAACTTTTACTCATACTACAAAGATGGTAACTTTACATTTGATTTTTTCTATTACTGCTAAGTTTAGATGGTAGGTGCACCAAATGGATGTCAAGAGTGCTTTATTGAATGGAGATTTGGAGGAGGAAGTTTACATGGTTTAACCATAGGGTTTTCAAGTTATTGTAATGAATATCTTCTGTGTAAATTTACCAAGTCCTTATTTTGGATTAAGTGGGCTCCTCAAGCCTGGTATAAGAAAATAGATTCATATCTTAGGGAGTTTCATTTCAATAGGTGTAATTCTAAACCAACTCTCTATGTAAAGGTGTCTAGTGATGATATATTGATTCTCATTATATATGTTGATGATATAGACATAAATAAGAGTAGTAATAGTCTTATTAAACAAATGAAGGATGATATTTGTTATACTTTTGACATTAGAGACTTTAGAATATTGAATTAATGTTTAGATGTTGAGTTTTGGCAAGGTGATTGTGTTGTATTCATGTGACAAAATAAGTATGCCAATTCATTACTGGAAAGTTTTAGAATGATCTATTGTAATCCAACTCACACACATATGAAAGTTGGAACTAAAATTTCAACTGATACTATTTCACCTTTGGTCAATGAAATAGTATAGTGGAAGCTAGTGGGTAGTCTCATTTACTTCACTACCACTAGAATGAATATTTATTTTCTAGTGAGTTTTCTATCTTACTTCATATCCAAACCATATGAAGTACATTGGTTAGTTGAAAAATAGGTATTAATATATGTCAAAGGTACTCTTGAATTTGGTATACTGTATAATAAGTTTATAGATTTTGAGCTTTTAATATATTTTGACTCTAATTTGGCAAGATCAGTAGATTCAATAAATCCTACAACATGCAATGTATTCACTCTTGGTTCAAGATTTTTCTCATGGTAGATCAAATTAGAAAATACATTGGCATTATCTTCAATATAAGTAGAGTATAAAGCTATGGTCAGTACAGGTTGTGAAACTATGTGGATAAATAAAATATTAGAGGATCTTCAGTATGAGTCACAAAGCCTACTTTGTTTTTTGTGACAACCAGAGTATTTTGAAGATGGTGAAGAATCCAATATTCTATGCCTAGACCAAACACATTGAGTTTCAACATCATTGCATCTAATAGATGGTTATGAATGAAGATATTAGTCTCTTTTACTACCCCACTATAGATTAACCAACTGATATAATGACTAAACCACTTGGTTCAAACAAGTTCATAAAATTTAGGGACAATCTTGGTCTTGTTTTTATTTTTGTCATTAAGGGAGGGTATTTGCATATTTTTGTATTACCTTTGGGTATTTTCTAAGGTATATTCCCTATGCTTATGGTTAGAGTGGTTTTAACCACTTAAGTAGGTATGTTTCATGGGTCTAGCTATTTTACACTTCCTAATGTTTTGGTTCCACCCACCTCCTTATTTTTTGGGTGTTCCTTTTGTGCATATATAATAGGCTTTCTATGTATTATCATGTACACTAGTTAATATCAATTCATTCTCTTTGCTAGTTATAAAATTGAATAATTATAGAAGATAGACAAAATTAATCAAATATTGAACCATATTCATACACTTCACATGACCTAAAAAATAAGCTTTCAAACTACATGTAGGTGTTAATAAAGGGAAACATGCCAAGGAAGACAAGTCAATTCACTTGACAAGATCAAATAATCTCATATGCACACTAAGTATAATCATAAGAGTAGGAAAATTGGTTACTTTTCATTGATAAAAGGCATAAATGGGAAGGGATTTTCCATACCCAGGTGGAGGATCCCTTACAAATCCCAAAGTGGCTCAATATATAACACAAGTGTGAGATAAGAGAATAAAAGTGTATGAGAGAGAAGGTAGATAAGTGTCATGTGAGTTAAAATAAGAAAAAGAGTTATGAAGCTGACTGAATAGGTCTAAGAGGCCATGTGTAGCTCTTCTGAATATGCTCTATCTCTCCAAGTGGCATGGGAGTTGAATTGCTTACTTGACACCTTGACTAGATTATTGAAACTTTGCTTCTTCTTGACATGTTGAAGAACAAGTGGCCTTCTTAGTGGTCAGATCAGTTTTTCCTACCTATTTTCTCTACTCTTGATACCTCTGAACTAAACCATATAGGTTATGTTTGACACATCACCTCTTTCTCATGCAAACTATTTAGAGGGCTCTTCATCTCCTTACGCCTATTTTTCACACAAGTGACAAAACTTGGATTCTTCTTACTTAGCTCATAAAAACTTCATGGATGACCTATTAACATCATATTGAACCTATATCAATCATTTTTGAGGTCTCAAACTATCCCCAATAAGTCATTTTATACCAAAAGTCTCAATTATTCCTAATTAGGCCTCTAAGCTTAGAAAGTGGATTTTGGATCTAAGCTCCTCATTCACATGTGAAATATTAAGGAAGTGTGTGACTCAATTTACACATCCCAATACCAAACTTCTTGTCAAGTTTGGGCTTTTAGAACATTGTGGTTATAGACAAACCATGAAATGGCCAAAAAGAAGCCCTTCACAAGTTTATTTGGACCACCTTGCAAAATGGATTTTGTTTAGTCACTTAAAATATTTCCTAAGATTTTTTTTTTATTTGAGGAGATGAAGTCTCAAGGGACATCTTCCAATTATTTCCAAATATCCATCTCTCCAAAATCCCTATAAAATAATAAAAAAACACATAAAATAGTGCACTTATGATAATCCATACAATAGTTTGTACAACTCAAGTACATTTAGATGAGACAATTGGAGTCCAGAACAATATACAAGAGGATTTAGGATAAAAATATGTCATTCTATGTGATTTATAATTCCATCTCTACAAAATGGTCATTATTGGGTTTTAAGAGAGGTTTTAGACCTGTTTAGGGTCTTAATGATTGTTCATAAAGAAAAACCCCTCTCTTTTTCTCTGCTAATACCACAATATTTTTTTAAGGGAAAATTATAACACCTCTAATGACCATTAAACCCCATACATATCCTCATAAAAGGTGTGAGCAAAATTTGATGACCCTCAAGTTGAAGAATAAGTATTTTGAGGGGTCTAAGCAAGAATGAGGTCCGTAGGTGTATGTTTTGAACTTGATTTGATATTAAATGACCTTAATTAGGTCTTATACATATTCTTTGGCATATTTTAATGTCTATCTTACCAAATTTCTCTATCAATCCTCTACTACATCTTAATGTCCAAACCTAGGGTTCTTGAACCAAACTGCCCAAGAGACCCTAATTGCATGTTATCACCATTTTCATTCATTTTTAAAGGTATGGAACATTATAAAGTGTTTTTAAAATTCCATATCCATATATTCAAGGTTTCTAAGTTACCAAATCACTCCACTAACCTAACTAGCCACTCTTCAAGACTGACTACTACAAATAGCCCTATACATACACTCATGATTATATATGAATGTATTATTCTATTTTATTTCTATTTTGGACTTTGAGACTTCATGTAATGTTTTTTTATTTATTTAAACATATATTTAAGGTTTAAAAATCATCAAATCATCTACAACTCACATGACTATATCTTAACTATCTTCTTAATAGGACATTATATGTAATTTGGGCATGTGCTTTTGAAAAAGGTCTGATTGAGTATGTTTCAATTCAAAATTGAATTTAATATTTTCATAGGACAAAGTTTAAAGTATGATAATAACCTCTACTTACATTATTATCCTCAATAAATATCTATAATATCTAAACCCCTTCCAAACCAAGCAAAGCTCCTTGCAATCCTGTGTTCTTACCTAGACTGAGTAGACAGAGTATTCAGTACTCTATGTTTTGATCTTGAAGAAAGTGATCTAATCACTTAGATACCTATGATTTCATTGAATTAACTCTTTATAATTCTTAGGTCACATGTATAATTTTAAACATATCATTTTCCTTCAACTCCCCTTACACAATTAACTAGCTAAGACTTAGGGTGCAACTGTAGGTATTGAGTGGAATAAATGGAAACCCTTATTAGTGATATTTAAATTTTGAGAAATTGGATTCCACATATTTTTATAATAACTATTATCTTAAAACCATTTAGCACCTAGTCATATCCAATTCTACCTTGAAAACTCTGTATCTTTTCTAGTTTCTTGTAACTAGCTATAGGTGTTGATATGAGTCCTTATTCCGTAAGGATGACTGTAGGAGTACATTATAGGTTAATTGATTGGATTAATTATATATTACATTATATACACCTCTCTTTTCTTCTCTATTTTCACCGACATCTTTAATTGTAAATTAATACCCTCTTTACTTATCACTCATGCTCAATGAGGCTTATCCATTTCACATGACTCAACCAATCCTCTCACTCAGTCACCTCTAGAGATGCATATTATTGTATGATGGCCTTAGGCCTAATAGATACTTGTAGGCATAACCATGTTTGAATCAACTTCATTCACTTTGAAAATAGGCAAATATCTTAGTTGGTAGGCTTGTGAGTAAATAGCTATGTAATTTTGATGATCCTTATTTTAATATGATTTAAAATATTATTAAGTGGATGATAGTTATATTTTAGTATCAAATCAGAATTCTTCCTTGTTTTAACTCTCCTAAACTTCTTCATAACACCTTAGATTTTTATAACTCTTTTTTTTTAATCTATTTTCACCCACTTAGGTCTGACTGTAGGAGGAGATTCCTTCTTAGAGAGTCATGTATTCCTAATTACCTCTTGGGGTGATCAATGATGTCATTCTACCTTGAAGGTAATATAAATCTACTACAATTTTAATTATCTATCTTGGATTTCTCATAAGCCATTAACACCTTCCACATTTTGAAACATCATAACCATTATGTACCTTATCTTTAGGTATAGATGGTTGTGTCACTTCTCTACCCATTGAGACTTCTTGAGAACCAATCTTGTTATAATCTCATACTTTGATATTTTACTAATCTTGATTTTCATCTAATCATATATTAAAATTATCTATGTATCTCTAACTATATATAATGTCCTCTTCAAACTTGCCTTTTAGATGCATAATGATGAGTATACAATGGTTTATATATTAGGTTTTATGATTTGAGAGTTGAGATCTCTTCATGCACCCATGTCTTGATTGGTGACTTTAATGGATTTATTTAGAATTCCATGATTATAAATGAATCTCATGCACACTTTCAACTTATCAAGACACATTCAATATATACATAACCTCATGAATGTTCCTTTGAAGACTTACAGGCTTGTGTGAAGGCAAAGGACTGTAACCTTGTGTTTGAGAGTTGAGAAGTGAGAATATGGTTATTATGGACTGAAATAACATGTTTTCATTGCATCAACATACTTATATCATAACTCTCAAACTTATTTTAAGTATTAATATCTCTCAAAATAATCAAAAGTTGTAAGAAATTCATACTGCCATTGGATTTACAAACCTTGAAAGGTACCTTGCTCAAGATGGCCAATTAGAGTATTGAATAAGTGTCCATGGGAAAAAACTTGTGGACTTTGTATAGAGGTGAATAAGCTATGGAAACACCATGAAAATATATTCCAGCATGTTTTTAACACAAACCTTTCTGGGTTGAATATAGACGTGCAATTCTAACTTAAAAACCTCTTTTACATGGAGATTTCCATTCATTCAATGACTAGTTCCTTCATGGAAAGATTTAAAAATACTTTAGGAGACT
>JARHVA010002602.1:197500-262500 GCA_037957365.1 Torreya grandis
AATTTATTTGAATAATTTTATATTTTCTTGTAATTTTTTTAAACATTAATTTTTTTTTATATTTTTTGTATTTTTGAAGCTTAACTAGAATGAAATGAGATTATTGTTCTCATTCAGAAGATAAAGGACTATCTAGTGGCCCTTTTGGATCATTTGTTTGCCACCATCATTTATGCTTTATCACTACCAATGTTTCAATGTTTTTTGGTAATTTACTGCCAAAAAAAGTTTCTATAGGTTTATCATCATATCCATCATTCCAAATATGAAGTTATTTATCTTTGAATTGGAAAATTAGGTGCATATTTGTAGTAATTACTATCACATTCATATTGGTTAACCAATACTAGTTGAGATGAAACATAGTTTAGTTTTGGATTCATTACCCATATGATGGTATTAACAATCTTTGGCCCACATGCATGGATAATATAATGTACCCAAGAGATTCTGGTAATATTGGAGAATATTTTAATTCATTAAAATTGTGTCCAAACTATCATAAAAATGTAACACTACAAATTGTATCCCAACTATTTATATCAAACTTGAGACGTTGATACTAGACCCCATCAATATTTTTAGTAATAATTAGATATTTATGGCATGGAAAATTATAAGTATGTCCCATTTCACATTTTTTTTTTGAAATATTAGAAATCAAATGCCTTTTATATTATTATGGTATGATTTATATATGTCCTTCATTTTTGTATTTTTGAATTTGGTTTTACAATACCTCACATTGATCTATATTATGGTTGGTGATCCAATGATAATTATAATATTGTGACCTATATTTAAAGATGATTTTGGTGCCTAATATGTGTTTGTTAGGAGGTAAAGATATCATCTTATGATCCAATAACATAGAAACTATTGTATACAGATCATCTTATTTTCATGTGATCTATAAAATCTATTATGGGACTTATGTGAAGATTCCACATTAATAGCATAATGTATCTGCATATGTCCCTTGTAAGAATGAATTAATGCTTTTATAAAAAAGGGATGGATTGAATATAAAGAATTTATATTTTCATATATTTCTTCTATCTTTACCTTATCTTTGTTTGGTTATATATCTTCTGGATATGGAGTTAACTTATATGTACTAGGACCTATAGATGTTAATAGGTTATGAAAAATATGTTCAAGTGGATCAAAATTTATTGTTTGAAAGTTTTCATCTATCATATCATGAGGTATATCATCATCAATATCATAATAATATAAAACTTTTCCATCTTGATGTTTAGTATTATCTAATAAAGTAAGCTCAAATGTTTTATCTTCTTCTTGTTTTGATGTCATTAGATCCTTTGGTAATGGTTCTTGTTTTAGATTTGCATCTATGTGAATCTCAATAGCTAGTGCCTTATGAGTATGTTGAGGTGAATGAGTTATTTTAATTGATTTAACCATATCATAAGTTGGTATACTTTGAAGTGGAATATATTATTTTGGTGGTATTAGTTTAGGAATATTTTTCATGTCAAAATGTATCATTTTACAAAATTTGAAGGGTTCATCATTGGAAGGAATTATTGATAATGTCCCATAATGTATGGATTTTACACATAGATGTAATTTATATGGGATAATTTCCATTAGGTGTATCTAAGTCTACCCAAGATAAAGCTATAATGTGATTATTGAGACATTACTTGGAATATATTTGGTACCATTTTTTTGTCCCAATGTCACATCTAATGTGATTGGTCAATTGGTGGGCTACATGAATTATCAAAACCTTTGATATGCATGTTTTATTTTTGAATAATATTGGTGTTAATGCCCATTGTTATTAATAATTATATGTTAAAAACGTTAAGGCATATCCATTATAGACTAGCACTCTTTTGAGTCTTTTATTATGTAAACTAACTTGTATGAATAGAGGCAAGTATTAGTTAATAGTATCTTTCAATGGTAAATATTTTGGATAAAAAGCAATGTGACTTACATTATTTTTAAGGTCTTGCATAACATATAAAAAGTAATTTGGTCCTATATCACTTGGTACTTTGTTTTCATGGAAGGATTCATATAAGATATCCTTTTAGATAGTTTATTATTTTAAAATCTTGAGGATTAAAATATTAACATGCATATTGATTAATTGGTCAATAAGATCATATCCTTTAGATTTTATTACTAGTTTAGGCTTATGAGGAACATGTTGTATATTAACATGTGGTGGGATAGGTTAGGCACCCTTACCTTTTTGTTAGTGATAGTGTGGACTGTGAAACCTAATATAAGTCATGGTCGAATAAATGGAGTGGGATGGTAGATATCACTTGAATAGGATCTATGAGGAAAAAAGGTTGAGAACATGCATATTGATTCCTATAAACTAGTTATATATTATTATGAAAGGAGTTGTAGAAATAAATTTATATTTTTTTGCAAGTCACTCTCATTAATTTGACTAATTTGTTTAAAACAATTGATTATGTATTTTATTGATTTATAAATACATGGAAAATAATAATCAATGTCAACCATTATATATTGATCAATGAAGTACTGATTAGATACATCCATATTTGAGAACAATTTGATTAAATACATACAGAGTTGGTTTGTGAGATGGGAGTTGATAGAAAGATTTTCTTATCACCATCGACACCATAAATTATAAGATGTATGGATGGAGAATTGATAAGTTTTCTCACTTTGGAATATATAATGCTCAAACATCTATGGATTTGAATTATCTCATAGCATTAATCACATATACATATGTATTTAGTGAAAATGATGTTGAGTCTACAAATATCATCTTTAAGAACTACCCATGATACAAAACACTCAAAAGGAAATAGAATTAAATGATGAAACTCTTTGTTCAATTAATTTTATTATAATAATTTATAATTAGTATGGACTTGGTATGACATTTTTGGCATTGTCCATAGATTGTCAATCTATAGATTTGAATAGTGAAAGGATGTTGGATGACACACAAATCAATAAACAATGTGATGTAGATATGTATGAAATTGTAAGGGTTTTGAGACACTAGGAATCATGAGTATAATCTTTCAAATGGTAAACTGAAATGCATGGCAACTTCATGAAATCAACACATGTGGAAGATTAGTATTTGTAAAGAGAACCAAATATTCATGAAATGAATGAAGAAATAATTAATTTATATACTAAAAGTTTCTACAAAAATATATTTTTCTCATCATAAGGGGTAGCCATGAATTTGGAGAAGCCCGTTAACCATTTTAACCCTCCATGTAGCATTTAAAAAACCACCTAATCTGATAACATGAAACACTAATTTCCTAACAAATATACTTACCTCTTTTCATCATCTTGATCTCTGTTACTTTGTTTTATTTTCTAGTTATTCCTTTATCTAAGGCATCTAACCTTGATTTTACAGAGAACAATACCATCATAATCTCTTGTTCATCCTCTTCACTCATAGATGCAACATCTCCACTTTGTGAATTCATTTCCATCATATCCAGTCTTACATTAAATATTTTCAACATCTTTGTCAAGTCATCCATCTCTCATCATCTTTTTTATTTGTGTACCATATCTCACCAAAATCAATATTATTCTCTTTGAAAACCTATAACATACTCAAAATAGAGACTCTCTCACATTTACTATTAAAGTATATTGTTTTCATGCTTAGTAGGTTATAGATAGTTTTTCATCTTTTCCTAGATTTATCCTTTATGGATTTATCCCACATTGGTTAGTTAGGCTTGTTTCTTGTTTTTAATTGCCTACATATGCAAACTATCTCCATTATACTTGTATATCTTATTATGAATATCATATGATTTGCCTTATCTTTGCATTTCATCCTTGTAACCTCTTATGCTGCTTTTGTTATGAATGCTTCAAATTCATGGGTTCTTGGAATGGTCTTATTTCTCATTCCTTATATGATACCACAACCTTGAAGGATTTAAACCATCTATTTATTTTCTACATTTTTTAGATAATTCTATAGATCTCAACATTATTCTATATTTGGCATCCTCTTCTAGTTTATTAGAGCATTGAAGTATTGAGAGTTGAAAGGAGATATTCTTGTTCTCATTCCATTCCCCCAGGTCAACATTAGAATTGGTGATTGGCACCATTTGATGTCTTTTTTATGGTGCATTTGAGAGGATAATATATAATCATTTTGGACTGTGTTGGAAACCAACATAAGTGCATTAGAAGATACTTTTATTTGTAGATTTGTCTTATATTATTTTAGGATCCTACCTATATAGTCTGTGTGGAGCTAGAAAGAAGATTAGTACCAAAGATAAATAGGTTGTTGAGTGGTCTACATTGGAAGTTAAAGTTTTCATGACATTAAAATATTATTTATCACCTACATTGGAACTTCAACCTACTATGTTGGAGGTTTGTGTTAAAATTGGATTATTTTGCCTTGACATCACATTTTTTAGCATTATAAAGTTTACATTGAGAGCATTTGAGGTCCTTTCTTGGAGTATTATAGGTATAAATGGAGATTTAAAGATCTAATTTTTTGTTCCATCTCTTTATTGACACCAACCTACACTCTTTTTTATGTCAAATTGATGAGGTGACATTGGAAGTAAACATTGGCAGCATCCTCATAGATTGCATCCCATCTCTCTTCTCAAACCAAATTCCTTAGTAGCCAAGTGGAAAATACAATGGAAATCCACTATTTATTCTCTTAAAACATCTATTTATATTCATTATTATTTTTAAATAGTTGTGTTTTTTAATTTAAGAGGAAATATCTTTCACTTGCATGCACATAGGGGTCATCGATAACTTATTTTTTCACTTTTTTGGATTAAGGATGTCTGTATAAAAATTTTGGTTCCAATAAATGGATAGAAGACTAGGTTCACTACCAATTTGGTCATAAAAATCAACTTGTAGTGTAATTTTTATTAATTTTGACCCATTTATGGAACTTCATAAAGCTTATATCTTTTGAACCATAACTCAAAATTGAGTTTAGTTTATTTTAAAACTGTATGGTCTTCAATTCTATATATATTGGTGTCATCTATTTAAAAAAACACACTACTTTTATAAAGCGTCAAATTTGGGAGGGGGGTAGCTCAATACAAGTCTTTTATGGGGTTGTCTTGGTCCTGAATTATGCACCATTTTGCATTCTTTTTGCTCTTTGATGATTTTATAGCATGGTTTTTTCTTCTATTTTAGATCAATGTGAGATTTTTACTACACATAATTACCATACATGAAGACCTATAATGGAAACAATCATTAAACGCAAAGGATTATGGTCCCTACTAAATGAAGTTTAACCATAGTTCATTAGAGAATATGAAAAAAATTATCACCAATGTAAATTTGAAGAGTGTATGGGTTTGATTGGGGGTTATGTGAGTGACAATATTTTGTTTTATTTGTATGGCTATGATTCTCCATTTAAAATATAAGCTAAACTAAAGGGTTTATTTGGGAAAGTAGATCACATGAGAGCCATGAAACTTGAAGTTGAGATTACTTCTCTCAATTCTTAATATTTTCCCTCTATTATAGACTATCTTACTAAGTTTAAAAACTTGTTGACATAATTAAAGTGGAGTGGATAATATAATAAAGATGAATAGTGTGTGTACTTGATTCTATCCAATTTAAAAGGTCCATTACAAATCTTTTCTACCATATTTTTTCTCTAGCATGGATGAGTTAGGTGACACATTTAAAATGCCTAATTTTGAGTTGTTTTGTAAAAAAAACTACTAAATAAGAATCCAAATTGTCTCGCCTTGAGTATTCCATCTCTCAAAAAGTGTAGTAAAAACTAATCCTAAGATCAAGAAAAATCAAAGAGTAAATCCAATAACACTCCTCTAGTTCAAAGTGCCCCTAAACCCAATAAATCGAAACCCAAGTCATCTTCCAAATCTAAGAATATGTGTAAATTTTCATGATCTTTTAATGGGGGGACTGGTCATGAAGAATCTAGGTTTTTTAAGAGAATGCAAGCCTTAGAGGATACATTCATAAAACATAATATTTTGGTATCTCTTGGTTTGAATTCTACTTACAACATTGAGTTTGGAGATTCTTCACTTATTTCTGTTAATAGAAAGGGTGATATACATATTGAGGGTGGTTTCATCAATGATGCACTATATGTCCTTGACATCACTACAAATTTGATTTTTTGTTTATTAGATTTATCATTCTGGTCAAGGTAAGACAATGAATTTCACACCAAAGGGGGATGAAGTTTGAGCATTGATAGATCCTCACACACTTATTGAATAAGGTGTTATTGAGAATAGTTCTTGACTCTATTAATTTGAGGGTTTTGATGATATTCATCTTATAGAGGCATGTTTGGTCTCTCATGTAGATTTTGAGAGTAAGCTTTGGCATGAGAGATTCAAACATATTAATTATATATATTTGAAGGAGTTGAGCACTCATGGTATGGTTGATGGTCTTCCTAAAATTTCATGTCTTGATGAAGTTTTCCCTGGTTATACATTTGGGAAATAAAACCAATACCCATTACCTAAGGGTATGTCTAAGAGAGCTTATTCACCACTTGAGCTTATGCACAGTGATTTGATGGTCTTTACTACTCCTTATTTCAATGAAGCTAAGTATGCACTTAATTTTATTGATAATTTTAAATGCATACTTGGGTTTATTTTATCAAATACAATAGTGATGTTTTTTAAAACTTCAAAATGTTTAAGTCTTTAGTTAATAACTAGTCTTCTAGTTACATCAAGAAGCTTCATACTAATAATGGGGGGAGTAATTTAGCATAGATTTCTATAATTTTTTGGTAGCTCATGGTATTATTAACCATCATTTTGTTAAACATAATTCACAATAGAATGGCTAAATAGAATGGGAGAATTGAACTTTGAAGGATATGTCTAACTACACGATGCATTCACAAGATTTACCTCTAATCTATTAGATAAAAATAGTTAAATGTGTGAATTACATTTAGAATCATACACCACATAAAGCACTTAAGAATTTGAATCCAAAAGAGGCTTGGTCTAGAACCAAGTTTGATATCTAATTTTTTAGAGTCTTTGGGAACCATACTTGGGAAATTATACCAAAGAAGAAAATGAAAGCATTGGATAAGAAGAGAAAATCCTTTATTTTTTTAGGGTATTATGAGGACATGAGAGCTTGCCACATTTTGGATCCTGATATTGAAGATGTTCTTTTTTAAACACATGTATAGTTTGATGAGCACTTCACTTTTCATTATTATTCATCTTCTTCCATTTTTTATTCTTATTTTGTTGATTTGTCACCTCCTCTTGAGGATTCATTCTTTGAGGAGCCAATTCAAGATGCCCTTGAGGACATTATGGATGTTGAGGATCCTATTCCCACTGATGTTGTAACTATGACATTATGGGATTGTACTATAATTTTTAAGTCAACACCTTTTATACATGATATACCACCCACTAGACACCATCATGCACATTTTATAGGTACTAAAATGTTATGTTAAGCATTATCTAAGGATCCATAATATTTTTCATAGGATCATGAGATATATAATTGGGATGATACGATGACAGATGAGTATTATTCTTTGATGAATAATCATACTTGGAATTTGGTCTATCTTCCTAAGGGAATAAAATTTTTTAGGTGAAATTGGATATATTACCCCAAGTATGTAGCTAATCGATGCATTGATAAGTATAAGGCATATCTTGTTGAAAAGGGTTTCTCTCAAGTTGAAGGTATTGATTACTTTAAGACTTTTTCACCCATTACCAAGATAGATATTGTATGCATTTTACTTTCATTTGATGCATCATAGGGTTGGCTAGTGTACCAAATGGACATTAAGAGTGCCTTCTTACATGGAGATTTATAAGAGGAAATATATATGGAGCATCATGCTAGGTTTATTCATGATTCTTATCTTGTTTGTTGACTTAGGAGGTCTATTTATAGTCTCAAATAGACCCCTCAAGATTTGTATGAGAATATGGATTCTTTTCTTCTCTCTACTAGCTTTATTTGTTGCCACTTTGATCACACTATATATATATATATATATATATATATATATATATATATATCATGTTTAGGAGGATATTTTTATACTAGTCTTGTATGTTTATGATTTGATTCTCTTAAGAAGCTCCTCTTCTCAAATTTAGACTATTTAGTAGGAACTTTCAACATAGTTTGATATGTCATATCTAGGTCTCTTACACTTCTTCCTTGGTTTGTATATTTCTCAGTCAAATCCAGGGATTCATTTGAGTCAGCATAAGTACACCCTTCATATTATTTAGCATTTTAGCATGGTTGATTGCAAGCCAATTCCCTCTCCTTTTTAGTTTGCATTCACTCTCACTTCTACCTAAACTAATCCTCTTTATGATCCTACATTTTATAGATAAATGGTTGAGAGTCTTATGTATTTAAACCATACTCACCTTGACATTTAATTTACAGTTGGGTTGTATCTATGTTTGCATATGATCCTTATGATAATCATTGGTAGGATGCCAAGAAGATTTTATGATATCTATGAGGCATTACCCATTTTGGATTACACTACATTAGAGGTTCTACTCAATTGGTTGGGTACATTGATTCATATTGGGTATGTTCTCTTGATGACAGGTGTTCCACTTATAGCTACATATTTTTTCTTGGTTATTTTCTAGTTGCTTAGGTGTGCAAAAAGAAAAAGGCTATTGCACTTTCATAAATAGAGGCTAAGTATAGGGTAGTAGTTACATCAATCCAGTAGGTTCTTTGGCTTCATTTGTTATTGATATAATTTGGCTTCACATAAGATTCACCTATTTTACTTTGGTGTGAAAACCAAAATGCAAATCACATATCCCACAACCTAGTTGAGCACTAACATACCAAGCACATTGAGATACACATGCACTTCATTCATTTGTATATCTAGGATAGATTTATTATCTTGGAGTAATTTTTGACTCAATAGTAGGTTGTTGACATCTTCTTAAATCCTTTTGTATCACCTCATTTCTTTGGGTTGTGTGGCATGCTTGGGGGTGTTTATGAGGACATATTCCTTCTTCATTTCATGGATATATTGAGCATGAGTACCTCATTAGGCCTTGTTTCTAGGACTCATACTATGGATATGCCATTTTATGTTTTTTTCTATTGTTATCCCCTAGCTTCACTTGAGGAGGGGGGGGGGGAGTGTTAGAGTATATTATTCTCATGATTACTAGGTTATATATAGTTTTTCATCTTTTCTTAATTTTGTCCTTTCATTGGTTAGTTAGGCTTGTTTCATGTTTTTACTTGCCTACTTATGTAAGGTTTATCTATTGTACTTGCATGTCTTATTCTAAATATCATATGATTTTCCTTGTCTTTACATTTCATGCTTGTAAATGATTGTGATGTTTTTGTTATGAATGCTTTAGATTTATGGGGTCTTGGAATGGTCTTGTTTTTTATTCTTTATATTTCCAACATTTTAGGACTTCTCATGCAGCTAAAAAAGCTTATGAAATCTTATTTTTCACAACTTGTAGCACACTTAAAAGACTTTTATTTCACATCCTATAACTAAATCATACATTATCCTCACACACTCAATCTACAAGAAAAAAAACATTGTCTGATACCAATTAGTGCAAGCACTAGAGAGGGAAGCCAATTAAGGTCTACATTAAACCATGTGTTGCTCATAATATACATTCACTAATGGAATCATTATCATCACATACTCTTACTTAATACATTTAATATATTTTCATTTCATTCATATTAAAAACATTGTAATGGAAATGTTATCATGTTGAAATGCACCATGTTAGGTCTTGAGATTTATTTCAACTGACACAATGAAAAAACTCATAGGTTTGGGTGAGCTATAATATGAGTGAATCTTTAGATAATGATAACTCCTTCTCAAACTGTAGTGCACCTAATTTAGGATCAGGTTGTATCCCTAAAACCTACATTAATAAATCCTATCTAAGCTACAATAATATTCTATTCGTGAAAAAAGAGAGAATGAAGCTATAAACTTGAAAATGAGGTGATGCACAAAGGTTGATTATCTCCTCTAATCACCTAAAACAACAAAATAAGATTGATAAAGACTAAATTTTACCATGAAAAATATCCAAATTAGGTATCTCTTCTAATCACCTAACTAGAATGGATGGTTAAAAGGTCTTTTAAATGACATAATTAGTGAACTTACATAGCTAATCACTTGCATAATCAAATTTAACATAGCATATGACCTACCAATATATGCCTACTTTCACCAAGGTGAAGGGAGATGGACATACATAAGATATAACACTATCTACCAAATGTATAGATCAACAAAACACTAAAATCACACAAGATACAAGCTTATAGATGGTAAAAATAAGTATTTATTCAATTCAAAGGCCTTGATCCAACATTACATGTATCTATATAAGTAGAGTTTTGCTATACCCAATAGAAGGATACAAAATAAGGTAATTTGAACCCTTTTTCATAGTAAATATGTGAGAAGAGAGGAGAAAAATCACTATTAGACTACATAAATACACTTGTTACATCATAATTCAACCCATACAAGATAAAAATAAGTGGAAATCAGGAGAATTAATCGATTACCAATGCATTAGGCCTACCATCATGATGATCATATATGGAGGTTGGCATAGTAGTGGAGGAGAAGGCTTCATTCTTGCCATTTTTATTCCTTGGATTGCCTAAACATGCATGATTTTGTCAACTAGATACTCCACTCTTGGAAAACATGACTTTACTTGTGATAATGGCTTTAAAATCACCCATATCCACCTCTTCTACATGTTGAATGTTAGACTTGGTATATCCTATTTGGATTTATGGTTGACTCGGGCTTGACTCCCACTCCATGAGAGGAGTTATGCACTTTCAAGATTAAATTTTAAAACTTTCATACTGTCATGTCCCCTTTTTCGTGGACATTGACAGACTTGATGATTAGCCTATTATGCGACCTTCGTAGGCTAATAGGATGGATAGAGGGTCATGATGGAGATTGGCTTGGCTTCAATTTGTAGAATTCCTATAGTTCACTTTCATTCAAGTTATTTTAGACACATTTCGCTTGAGCTCCTATTATTTAGGGATATTTGACATGCAGCAGAGCGCCCTTATTTTGGTATGGTCATGTGTAGAATCACTCCCTGGTTCACCAGCTTCGAATGGTTCGAGGATCCAATATGTATTGAGGGAGATATTAATATTTGATTGATTTAATCAAATATTAATTATTTAAGCTATTTTTAATTAGAAACCCTAATTCTAATTTAAGAAACCCTAATTAGGGCAAGCATATCTTTTTGAGGGTATAAGGGTTTCTCATGGAGGCCATTATTGATTATGCATTGATTATTGATTATTGATTTTGAAGAATTCTTCTGTGAAGACTGAGCCAAGGGTTCCAGGATTCCATTTTCATTGGAGAACGTTAACTCTTTAGTGTGTGAGATTCAGAGGCTGTGAAATATCAACTGATCTATTGCCAATTTGAGAGATAGCTTCATACAGAAGTTATCACAGAGGTTTACAGATTTGAGAGGTAACTTCATACAGAAGTTGTCACAGAGCTTTTCAGGTATTTATTTCATTATGTTTTTTATTTAGATATTGCACAAATAAAGATCTTCTCTATTAGAGCCATTCCAGATTTGCAAAAGATCAGGTTTTGAGATGATATTTGTATTCATTTATATGCGTGCCAGAGATTCATTATTGTAATCATTCTGAAGAATAATAAGAGCACTGATTTTCCAGTTAAGAGATTTACTATGGTTTATTGTTTATCTAAATTTATTCTACAAGATTGTATTTTGTTCAGAACTATTTGTGTTTCTATATTCCCTATTTGAAGGGGATATTACAGTGGTATCAGAGCTTTTGTAGAAAAAAAAGGAGCCCCTAAGTAAGGGACATCATAGTGGTATCAGAGCCAAATTCCTACCATCCTGTTGGGCACATCAGAGCCTTAACCTGCCATCCTGAGGGTTTGACAATCTTATATAGGTATTTCAGCCTACAGGTGTAGTATATTCTGATTCGTTGCTGTACGAATTCCATACAAATCCATACCAGGCCGTACAAAAAAAAAATAGATCATGACCTTGATGGTCTACAGCTGATAGGAGGGGTTAATGGTGTAGCCAAGCTGTTAGACACTGATCATGAGAAAGGTATTATTAAGCGCCAGGTTGGATGCAGTTGTTTGGCGCTAAAGGAAGCACAGTCAGCAGGTAAGAAATTGTGGATTCCAAGAGGTAGCTGGTAGAAGGAGTTAGGTAAAGCACAGTCAATTTGGCAAGCGTGGTTAGAGGTCATGTGGTAGGCTGACAGCTAGCTCGTAGCTAGATAAGGAAAAACACAGTAGAAGGAGGCACAGCCAGTGTGGACCAGCAGTGGCTAGGACATTTTAGTGAACAACAGTAGTGGATTTTATTTGAAACTGGAGGCTAGGACATTTTTCTCAATAACAGTAGTGGATATTATTTGAAACTGGAATAAAGATGCATCAATTAGTCATGCATACTCAGGAAGGCTGTTAGACAGTCAAAATAGCACATTAAGTTTGGCGACTAAGACAAACAAATAAAGTCAAATCGCGGCTATTAATTGGTAGTTTATTGGGTGAAAGTTAGCAGCGGGAAAAACACTGTAGAAAATTGTCAAGCCTGGTAGGCTAGAGCTAATTGAGTCAAGAGTAATCAGACTGCAAAGTTTAGATTGCATGCATAACAATGCCTACAGTGCAAATCCGTGGTCATGCATAACAGCGCCTACTTTCTTTGCAAGGCATGCAAACGACGTCTTTTTTTAAAATTAGCTAATTTTTAGTGATATTTTTAAGTCACTATTTTATTTTTCTTTAAGTGAGTTATTTTACGCTTGAGTACACATCAAGAAATTTGTTAGTAAATCATGGGTACCTCAAGTACTCAGAGACAGTGGGACTATGAGATGAAGAAGTTGAAACTAAGTTTAAAGAGGTTAAATGGATCTCTTTCATATCCTACATCCAAAGACAAATCCACACAGTATATGACAACGAAGGATGAGTGGGAGTTATTAACTCTGCAAGCTCAGGGGAGGTTATCTTATGATCACTTTGTTAAGCTGAGGAGAGAGCACTATAAATCACTTAGACAAGAGAGCAGCATATCCCATGATTATTATGATTATTATGAGATAGGAGTTAGTGAAGATGAAGATGAGTAAGATGCTTACACTCAGAGTGTAGAGGTGTGCTCAGATGTTAGTGCATTGAGGGGTGATGATCTCTTAGCTATGGCAGTGATTGTATAAGAATCCTAGGATTCGATTATTGTAGATGACACTTAGGAGGATGCAGTGGACAGTTTTGAGGATTCAGTTTCCTCAACAGTTTCTTTCGGTATGGAGGAGTTAGACAGTGATGCTACAATTGTTGATATTCTGGATGTTGATATGAGCTATGGAGTTGATTCACGAAGTATGGATGGTAGTATTATAGAGGTCAGTGATTTTGAGTCTACTATTTTGGGCCATGCATCAGTGGAGGATTGTAGGAGACAATCTAGCCAGCGCCATCATGTGTCTAGTCAGCTGAGAGTTGGTGAGCGAGACATTACTACAACTTGCAAGCATTTCGATGATGCTCATCAGTTATTAGTAGTTTATGGATGGGGTTCTCTTACTAGCATTGAGCAGGGAGGCAATTATTTATCCTTGACAGAGATCCACTCTTTACGGGAGGCTATCCAGATTCTGAGACAGGACTATATGCAGTTGGTCACCGATAGAGATTATCTTATAGAGTGGGGCAGCACAAGTATGATGCATTATTGGCCAAGGAAGATAAAGTGAGTGAGCTTACTCAGTAGCTTGAGGTGACTTCTAAGATTCTTGAGAGTACGCAGTTAGCTTATGAGGAGTCATAATTTCATTTCGCTGAGATGACCATGGAGTTAGAGCATTTGCGGTCTTCACCAGCCCTGAACTCAGAGGTTAGTACATTGATTATTGTTGGTGAGTACGCTCCTATAGTTGTAGCTGAGGAAGATGTTGTTAAGGCTGACATACCAGTTCAAGATTTGGGAGTACCTAGTTCTGATGAGTTTGAGATACCAGTGGAGTCGAGTCTCCAGATTGATTCTTCTCACACAGATGATAGTGTGGTACAGTTGGTTGTGCCACCTTTACAGAGGGATCAGTTATGGGATGGATTGGCACCATCTTTAGTAGATGGAATTCCTAGTTGCCAATCACATAGCCTATAGTATCGACACATCTAGGGCAATTGTGATTTCAGAGATTGGTTGAGTTACATTCGCCAATTTGATTATGGGTTCCTCTTTGTTCTACTTCTGATGATATTGTAGGTACTTGCATTGATTTACAGTAGTGCAGAGCATAAATACATTTGGGATCCAGGTGGATCGAGGGGTTCATTATTCTGAGATTGCTTGGGGACAAGCAATTTTTGGAGGGGCAGATTGTCATGTCCCCTTTTTCATGGACATTGACAGACTTGTTGATTAGCCTATTATGCGACCTTCGTAGGCTAATAGGATGGATAGAGGGTCATGATGGAGATTGGCTTGGCTTCAATTTGCATAATTCCTATAGTTCACTTTCATTCAGGTTATTTCAGACACATTTGGCCTGAGCTCCTATTATTTAGGGATATTTGACATGCAATGGAGCGCCCTTATTTTGGTATGGTCATGTGCAGAATCACTCCCTGGTTCACCAGCTTCAAACGGTTTGAGGATATGATATGTATTGAGGGAGATATTAATATTTGATTGACTTAATCAAATATTAATTATTTAACCTATTTTTAATTAGAAATCCTAATTCTAATTTAAGAAACCCTAATTAGGGAAAGCATATCTTTTTGAGGGTATAAGGGTTTCTCATGGAGGCCATTATTGATTATGCATTGATTATTGATTATTGATTTTGAAGAATTCTTCTGTGAAGACTGAGCCAAGGGTTCTAGGATTCCATTTGCACTGGAGAATGTCAACTCTTCAGTGTGTGCGATTCAAAGGCTATGAAATATCAGTTGATCTATTGCCAATTTGAGAGATAGCTTCATACAGAAGTTATCACAGAGGTTTACAGATTTGAGAGGTAACTTCATACAGAAGTTGTCACAGAGCTTTTCAGGTATTTATTTCATTATGTTTTTTATTCAGATATTGCACAGATAAAGATCTTCTCTATTAGAGTCGTTCAAGATTTGCAAAAGATCAAGTTTTGAGATGATATTTGTATTCATTTATATGCGTGCTAGAGATTCATTATTGTAATCATTCTGAATAATAATAAGAGCACTAATTTGCTAGTTAAGAGATTTACTGTGGTTTATTGTTTATCTAAATTTATTCTGCAAGATTGTATTTTGTTCAAAACTATTTGTGTTTCTATATTCCCTGTTTGAAGGGGATATTACAGTGGTATCAGAGCTTTTGCAGAAAAAAAGGAGCCCCTAAGTAAGGGACATCACACATACCCCATCATGCTTTTAATGACCCTCAACCTTTAGTCATAATAGTGCTTAACATGTTTAAAAAGGATGTAATTGAGTCCTTCACTGTTTATTATTGACATTTATACTCATAAAATCTCTTGAAGGGGCTAAAAAATGTGTATCTCCATGCTTCAAAGATCACATTTTATCTTCTAATTTCCTTTGTAAGCCTATAAAAAGAATATTAGAGTCCTAGTTCTCATATACCCTTTGGCTTGTAGGCTTTTGTAATGCAATTTCCATTTTTTTATGTAGATCCTTGCTCTCAGAATATCAAAATGCCCTTGACCTATGCGAAACATGTTAAATCTACCATATAAAATAAGTTACTTGTCTCCCACCTTAAGACCATAATGTTGGTAGTTCTTGGAGACCAAAGAATTTATTCTCCATTCCTTGGAAGGTCCTCAACACATCTCCCTATTTCATGGAAAGTTTATTGAACTAATATTTTCTTATCATAGCATTTTTCCTTAAGGAATAATATTTTGAAAACCTAAAATTATAAGAATGTTCAAACTTC
Organism: Torreya grandis; assembly: GCA_037957365.1. Lineage (NCBI taxonomy): Eukaryota > Viridiplantae > Streptophyta > Pinopsida > Cupressales > Taxaceae > Torreya > Torreya grandis. Next base: position 213,580 of record JARHVA010002602.1, read on the forward strand.
AAGAATTTCTTGAAAACCTATTAATGTCCTCTTGGTGTTGAAGATGTTATCATCCTTTTTTTTTTAAATATTTAGGCATCAACATGATTACTTTATACCTCCATTCTTCATGAATTATTTCAAACTCATCAAGAAACCTTGATACTCAATAAGCTTTATCTATTAGACTCATAAACTTAAAGTCTTCACAATGGGATTTTTGATTATCTTAGACCTTCCCAAGATGTCTTACAACCTGGTCGTAACCTATTTCATAATCCCAATATCTTGTATGTAAGCTAAGGAGGCTCAATAAATTTTGAATCTTTGTATATTTCTCATGAAAAGATTTTTCACCTTTGAAAGTACTTTTTAGGCTTGTATACATACTTGCTAAACTCAAAAACCCATTTCTCATTCTTGGCATCATGAAAGTACTATTTAAGACCTTCATCATAGTTATATAGATTTTGGATAGGTGTTTGGGAGGTTCTGAGGTCATCTCAACCTACCATCAAGTATTCTTATCCTTAGACTTTCCTAAGCCTCTTAATTCTAACCTGTAGTCCCTTTAAAGGCTTTGAGAACAACATTTCCATCCTTGTGAGATAAGAAATATATTTTGGAGATTTTATGCCTACTTATAGACCTAAAGGTTCATGTCTTCTTATTTGAGAACCCCATTTCATAAGCTCTAACATTATACCTAACAACTCTACCTACAACTTCATGTTTCAAAGCATCCTGGCCTAAAAGATCTTGATACATCAAGAGTCATTCAAGATTTTTTATAGGCTCAAAACTAATGATAACCTTACTTTTAGAACTTAAAGGTGTTTCATGGGAATGTGCTATTATTTAGAGTATCTATAATACTTTTGATATGTTTGAAACCTTCCATCTAGTCTATATATTTGAAGGTAGCCTATTAGAAGTTGAAAACCTTATTTGCAATGGAAATAATGGGAATAATATCAAATCCTTTAATAGATCCATTTTATCCTCCTAAAAACCTATAACTTATTGGATATCCCCTAGAACTATGTCATCTAGTGAACATTATTCATATCTTGGATTAAAAATTCATGTAAAGGTCTTGAGGTTTGTATCTTGGGTTATTCAAACTCGATCTTGTCTTAAAATAAAATACAACATGTTAAAGAGCCTCTTGAACTTGTAATCTCTCATTGTCAATACTATAGGACTATAAGTACTCTAAATAAATTTAAGATATTTTAAAACCATTTCATGTTTTACCTTACTTCAACCCTTAAGGTTGAATCCATGAAACATGTTCACATCCCTCACAACATTTAAAACATTGTCATAGGCTTAAAAAGTCTTTAGAGGACATTAAAAAACATTTTAACTCTTTGAAACTATAAATATCATCTCCCTCTTTAAAAAATCCTAAAAAAATTATGTTGTTTGAGTACTTCTAGAGTCTAACTACAACTTCAATACTATACTACAACATTCAAGCTTGACAAGGCCTTGATAAGGTTGAAGAAGCCTATATGCCTATAAGCACTTCACAAAATCATTACAAACATAAGACATGTATGAAGGTCCTTATTATCTAAAATATAGAATCTCACAACCTTGAAAAATCTTGGAGACATTTTTAAATCCTTAATAAGACCTCATTTAGGTTTTAAGACATTGGGTAAGTATACAATATTGATTTCAATCTAGATTGGAAGAGACACTCGCCAATTCTTTGAGTTTTGGTCATACACCCTTTATACCTATTATCCTTACTTAAAAATGTATGTATACATTCTTGGATAAGTTTTTAGGTGAGTGACAAATAATTTTGAGGATATTGATGCATTGATCACTTTAAGAAACCTTCTACATAGCCTGAAGCCTCTAAATCTTATTTCAACTTACCTTACAACTTGTCTTGGAGGGTACTAAATGCAAGGGAGAGTTCCTTGGGATTTTTTTCCCCCTTACATTAGGATAAAAATATCTTAAACATGTTTTAAAACATTACCCTTTGTCTATATACCTGTACATGTCTTTTTTCCAAGTTTGAAATGTCATTGAAACCCTAACTTTGTCTCCCATGGGTTTGTGATCTACATATTTTGTTTTATGTGGTTATAGAGGATCTTAAAACCATTGGAGGACTTGAAAAAATCATGAATTTCACCTTATAAAGCTCCAAAAGATCAAAAATTTGACTTATAGGTTCTAGGGTTTAATAGGGTTTAAGACTATCTTCCAACTCTTAAACCATCTGACGTGATTCAAGGCTTCTCAATCTAGTTTAATGACTCAAGATGGTGCCTAAAATATTTCATAACATTTTACATTATTAATTACTTTCCATTATCTTGGATAAATGCATTCAAATTCTTAATTGTTCCTTCCTCAAGGTATCTATATGTTATTTTAGGGATTCTTAAGGATTGTTCATAGCCATGTTTCCTTCTTGCTACCTCCAAAAACTTGTAGATGATCCTTTAATACCTCTTCCATGCCCTCTAATGGCTGTAATAATCCATGTAAGTCTTGAAATGAGATGGCTCATTAATGAATACTACTTATAGGTGCCTGTGAACAAGATATTAGATTGGTTATGCCATGTTAGGAGGTTTGTGAGCATAGTTATCTTATTTTAAGGTATTTGAGGTCCTAATAATGATCTTGGGAGACACATTTGACCTTATTTTTTAGTTGAAGACCACAATAAAGATTTGAAACTCTTGAGAAGACCTCATAAGACCCTAAAAATTTAGGAAAAACTTGATATTTGAGGGCCTATTATGCCTTATTTTAGATGCTGATCCATCAAGGAGGCTTGGTACACTTTGTATATTTTTTAAGAAGGTTTTAAATCCTAGTTCCATTCATAAAACCTCTACAACCCATGTAACTTATGCCTTCAGACCAAAACCTATAATTTTATCAGTCTACAACTTCATGAAAACTTGTTTCTTTATGATCTTTGCTTGAAACTTATTATTCATTCCAGGAATTAATCTCCTCTCCATTAAAAAACCTATAAAAATGGTTTAGAGTAGGTAAACTCTTTTAATCATGATGTCTTTTCTACTACAATCTCAAAAAACCTATAAAAGATGATTGAAACTTCATCCTTAACATTATAGGCCTTGAAACCATTGTGAAGACTTGACTCTGGTGGTTTGAATTTGAGTATTTATTCATCAAACTATTGGCATGTTTTTTTCATTGATGTCAAAAGGGTGCATCATGTAAAGGAATAATGGTCATTGATGTCAAAGGTCTATTTGATCAAGTTCTTGAGCATGGTAGTGGAATAAAGAGAGTGTTGATCAATAAGTGAGTATTGTGGATATTAGTAGCCTATTGAGAGTGTGTTCTTAGTTGGAAGCATGATGTTGTCAAAGGTGATTATTGATCAAGATTGATGTCAAAGGTGACTAAGCATTATTGGCAGTGTGTGATTAGACAAGGTATATTGAGAGAGTATTATCCTTAAAGGAAGTTATCATGAGAGAATTTAAAGTCAATATAGAATTTGAAGGAAAATAATGTATTATGGTTACATGAAAATATAATCCATTGATGTCAAGTTTGATGTCAAGGTTGGTGTTAAAGGTGTTCAAGTGCATGGATGAGAGATGTCAAGTCATATGAAGCTTGGTCATGTAGTTTTAGGTCTATATGAGGCTATGGAAGATTATTGTCATTAATAATAAAATGGTGAAGTGATATGAGTGTGTTTTGATGTATTATTTCTTATTTTTTTATGTCTTATTGAGGTCATGACATGGAAGGAATAGGTCAAAGTGTCAAGTGCCTTGGAAGCTTGAGCCTAGTCATGGCATGGCGAAGGTATGAGTTGGTGTCATGATGAGATGAGTGAAATTAGGCATGTGAGAGATTTTATGCCATTTTTTGAGCATGTAATAAATGTGTATAATCATCCATTATTGTCTTAAGGTAAGCCTACAAAGTTAGGTCCTTCAAACTAAGCCTACACTTAAATCTCTCTTAAACCCTGTTTACCCTATTGAGCCATGAAGATCATATTTTAAGGAAAATATGAATATATGAACATGGAAAGAGGTAAGATAAGTTGTTTTAGACATGTTAACAAAGTTTTAGGTTATGGTTTAAAGAAAATTATATGAAACACTATGTTAGGATTTCTCAAGTTCACAAAATGAGGTCTCAAGACCTGAGAAGTATTTTTAGACATTTTTTGGCATATGTAACGTCTACATGGGAACCTAAACTATTAAGGAGAGTTGGGTAAGGTTCCTTGATAATATATTTAGTCATTGGTTTTGGATTTAAGGGGTAGTCCTTTATGAAAAATCATTAAAACCAAAACTTGTGTTAAACCTCCCTAAAACCCTAATAAGGACCCAATATAAAATATCTTGTTCACAAAAAATTATAATGGTCTCAAATTCCTATAAAAAATATTGTATCATGTATTAAAATCTCCCAGGTACCTCCAGGTGGTGGTGGTTAGTAATATGAGAGATAAAATGCATAGATATAGGTTTATTTATCAAGAAGTTATTATAGATCTCAAAAGTTGCATTGGTCAAAAAAATGAATTGAATTGGATAAGAATATAGAGAATCATAATAAATGTCCATGATGGTTTATACAAAGTTTATATCCTTCATGTATCCTAAGTTGGTCATCAAAGTTATCCAGTTGTAGACAAACCTAATGGTGTGAACAATGAAAAACCTAGGTAGAGATAAGAAGATGGATTTGAGGGTTTGAACATGTTAGTTTGATGAAAAAAATGCATGAATATTTTATTTATTTATTTTAATTTATGATAATGTTTGTAATAAGTTTTGGATGCTAGTGAATATGGTGAAAAAGTTGATTACGAATTGACCTATCTGGTTTAGATAAGACTATGTGATAGGGAAACTATCCTATAAGATCAATATTTACCATTATATCATATGATATTTATTTATTAGGATGGTATGGTGATATAATAGGACCACTTACATGGATTATGATTCATTAAAAGTGTTTTCACAAGTGTTTTAGGTCTGAGCCACCATGACTAGTCTTTAAGGTAAATTGGTAGTTTTGAGTAAGTTGCAGAGATGTTCTTGAGCCTTTATCTCCTGAATGAAAGTGTTAAAATAATTTGGTGATGGCCTTAAGGTCATGGATAATATGTGTAAATGTTTTAATTGTCAAATTTTATAATCCTAAGAGTATTTTATCTTCATTTTTTCAAGATAAACTTTTGAGGTACACAAGCATAATAGAGCAATTGGTCCTAAAGGAGCTTTCATGGTATAAACAAAAGACATAGGTTTAATTAATAACGAAGGAGGTAATTAAAGGTATTATGATAAGTGATTTAATATTTTTTAGTTTCTATATAATTCCATTTGGTCCCAAGATAATCAAGCTTTGATGTTAAGAAGATAGACCTAATGCAATTAGGTCTCTATGAGGCCTAAAAGATAGATGAGGCATAATTGAGTGTTTTCGACAAAAAGGAGTCCAAAGTTAATTTGAACCATGTTTATAATTTTTAAAATACCTATTATATGGCTTAAATAATATTTTTAATGTGCATGTATAATTAAGTGGTGTGTAACCATGCGTATAGTATATATACAAGGCATTTTAGGCCTATTTAGAGTAGTAGAGAGGAAGTGAATGGATTGATAAATAAATAATACTAAAGAGGTTGGTAACATGTTGTAAAACCTTAATAAAGAAAATTTAATAATTTAATTAATATAATATAGGTGTTATATGGTTAAATATTAAGGTCATATGACCTATTCAGTCTTGAAGAGGGCTAGTTGAGTGAATAAGCCTAGAGGCAATTTTGAGAGAGATCAAGTGGAGTAGAGATGAAGAAGTGATCATAATATATTAAGAGGGTATCAGAGTTGAATAAAATATGTTTTAATAATTTATGATAGTGTATAGAGATTATATAGAGTAAATAGAGAGCTAAGTGGAATATTAAAAGAAAAAAGTGTGATCGATTGAATTGGTGCTTGACCAAAGAGGGAGTTGAAGCTTCCTTGCAATTTGGTGCCTAAAAAATTGGTATTGGCTCAGTTGGTTATTGGTAAAGAGGGATATAGATCTGAATTGTATTTTGGTACTTATATAAGTGTCCTTTTATGAGTTTGTGCTTAGTCATAAGGGTTTTAGCCTCTTATCAAGTGGGTGCTTGATAAATTTGGGGCTGGTGTTTGATGTTGGGTTGGTGCTCAGCTAAATTTGATATATTGTCTTATAAGATAGTTTTTAAAATATTTTTTTTAGTGGTTTTCCCACATATGTGATGAGTTATCTTATTTCATGCTCATGTGATTGGTTCTTAATGCATTATTATATCACTAAGCTATTTTGAATGAATCATGACTGTTTAAGGGTAATTGATTGAAAGTTTTTGAATATTGATTCACCCCTTAGTCATTATGATTCCAATAATTAGTATCAAATCATGGTCCTATGAAGAATGAATAACAACTTGAAGGTGATCCTAAGAATCACAAGATGTATAGTGATCAAGAGGAAGAAGACAACATGTATGATGAATAAGTCTACTATAATAGTGAAGAAGGAGAATCTGAAATAGGCTTTGAAGCTAAGCTCATAAGTGCCCTAGATGATTTTAAGAATAAAAATAATAGGATGTATGAGTTGAGATCCATGGTCAAGGATCTTAAGGAACATATATGTACCTTGAATAGTAACATGGTCAAAGAAACCAAAAAGAATGAGAAGACCATCAAAGATCTTAGGCATCAATTAGAAGGTGTCAATACAAAGTTTATATCAAAATAATTTGAGTATGATAAATTTAATATAGAGCTAGATTTATTTAAATTTGATAAAGTACATGAGAATTCAGAACAAATCAATAGTACCAACATGAAAGTCAACATGAAGAGACTAATCAGGCATCCCAATGTAATTAAGTATTATAATTATTTCAATGGTTATTATTTTTATTGTTATATCTTTGGTCATAAAGAAATTGATTATAGAAATCTCTCAAGGGATGAGTTATCATGGGACCATGGGAGAAGGAGTGATAAGTCAAGAGATAAGTACAATAATGTTGTTTTCTATAGTTGTTATAATATGAGACACATTGCAAGATAATATCTTAATAGAGTTAGAAGGCCCTCAAGACTTAACAAGGTATATGGAGTTCCTAAAGTGCATGATAAGGGCTAAAAATTGATATGGAACCCAAACAAAGATAGGAATAATCATATTGAGCCCAAGAGTCAAGATGGATTATTTACTAAGGAGGAGAAGAAGACAACAGGAGAAGAATTTATGCTCGCTCAAACTTTCTTTCACATTTAATATGAAGGCATGAAATGGTATATATATAGTTTTTTCTCAAGCCACATGATAGGAGACAAAATCAATTTCAACTCTTTGAATAAACATGTTGTAGGAACATTGAGATTTGGAGATAACATAACCACCAATATAGTTGGTAAGGGTATCTTGAGTTTAGAAAATGGGAAGACGAAGACACATAATGTGTTATATGTGAAAGGTTTTAAAAATAACCTACTTATTGTAACTCAAATGTGCAACCAAGGACACACACTAAATTTTAATGATAGAGAGTGTGACATAAGGAGAGCCAAATCAGGAAGGCTAATTGGCAATGCTAAGAAAACTAAGAACAATCTATATGTCTTAAATGAGATCAAAAAGGAGAGATGCCTTATGGGCAAGATGGATAAATTTTGGATATGGCACAAAATTTTGGGTCACCTAAACTTTGAGAATATATTCAAGATAAGCACTAATAAGTCTGTGAAGAACATGCCTAAGATCACTAAACCAACAAACACACTTTACAAGGCATATCAATATGGTAAGAAGACTAGAAGAAGGTTCAAGTGTAATGAATACTCTACTACAAGACCTTTGGAGTTAATACACATTGATCTCTATGAGACTAAAATAATCCAAAGCATTCAAGGAGATAACTAATTCATGCTACTCAAAGATAACTACATAAAAATGAATTTAGGTAGCATTCTTGAAAGAAAAGTTAGAAGCTCTTGATAAGTTCAAGGCATTAAAGGCTCTTGTTTAGAATGATAAAAATGGGAAGATCAAGTCTCTAAGATTTGAAAAAGGAGGAGAGTTTTGGTCCAATGAGTTTGATTACTTATGTGAGGTCTATAGGATAAGGAGATAGTTCTTAGTAGCTACAACACTTCAGCAATGGGGTAGTGGAAATAAAGAATATGATAGTTCAAGAGATGGAAAGAACTATGATAAATGAGTCAAGGTTAGTGTTTTCACTTGGATTTTTACCCTTTGAGGAGATTAATAATCTCTCCTCATCCAAATGGCATAATGGAAAAACCTTTGGGATTGTGGGTAGCTTAAGGATGAGGTGAATCTCTAGATAGGGCTAGATCCTTTGATGTACCACTTTGGATTGAAACTACACCTAAACTTTTTTTAGGGGAATAGAGATATAAATAAAAATAAACTATTATAAGGGAGGTGATACACCAAATAAGATGATGAATTCCAACCAGCATCATATTATACATGAGAACAAAGGACTAGCCAAATATACACTCCTTGAATCTGCATCTTCTCACATCAATGTTACATTATGAGGTTATAGATGAATGTGAAAAGCTAGGAGAAATATAAAGAGGACTTGAATGGAACTATTGAATATACTAATTCACTCAATCCTTGACATTTCCTATAAAACTTCACATACTCTACAAGAAAAACATTTCTAACTATAAATAGGATGAAAGAATGAGACAACATGCTAAGGAGTCCGTAGTCTTCACTAAGCAAGGTCCAACATTAAAGTAGAACACACCATTAATAGTAATTAAGAGGTAAAAATAATTAGTCTTATTGATCAAAATGAGCAATAATTCACCATAATCAAGTGGAGCATAAGTTATAATGGCCAAAAAGTCTAGTTCTTATAGAACTTGAGAGAGAGAGAAGAGAAAAGAGAAGTAAAAGGGTCAAAAGGACACTTGTAAAATTGAGAGAATTAGTTAATCATGAATGATAATATGATATGGGATGAACCATGAAATTTCATAAGAGACAAGTGGTTATCCAAGTCATCAAACTCATAAAAAGTGGAATGAAACTCCTCATTCTGGCTCAAAAAATTGCCTTCATGATTTGGACCTATTTGAAAATCCCAAAAATGATTATGGATAGGTATGATTATTAGAATAAATGGGATGGATTTTAGACATGAATATCCATGTATTTTTTGTAATCTTGGTCATATATAATCATTTTAAAAGGATCTATCACTGCTTGCACTCTATGAAATTTCCTCTTTCATGCACCCTGCACACTTGGCTTCCAACAAAGAATTATTTTTCCATAAAAATACATGGGAGGGAGTATATGAAAAGTATAAAGACCTTTAATTGGCTTATATGAATCAAGGACACCTTAAAATTAGTCTACTTGAAGTTTTCCACCCTTCTCACCATTGTGTCCACTATGCTAGTTTTGACTAGCTAAGATGAAATAGCTATTTGAGCCACTTAGAAGTTGTTTAAAGGAATTAAATTGACATCATGATTTATATTAAGTCATAATATTTCCCACTATGTTATTGGTAACTATTTAAACCTTTTGGAACCTATAAAACACATAAAATAGTAAAAAAAACCCTATTTTACACCCTATCCATATAGTTTCGTACAACTCAAAAGGGTGGGGATGAGCCTGAGAGAGTCTTATGAAAGTTATAATAACTTATATGATCAAAATAGGCCATTATAATGCATCTCAAGATTCATTTCTCTAATCAGGTCCTTCTAAGGGTTTTGTAAGGGTTTTACCTTATTTACCCTCTTAAGATTTGTTAATGTAGGTTTTACATTGAAATTTCAAAAAAATGACATAAAAAGGTTTCCTATGACCCTATATAACTCCTATAAACTTATTTGGCCTCCATGAAAAACATCAAGAGATATGTGAACCTCCAAAGTTGCTCCATCAAGCTTTTCCTTCCACTTCCTATAGGCATAAACTATTTCTAAGACAAAAGTGGATTTATCTATGGTTTATATGCATTAAAAGAGATTGGTTAAATATTATTTCATACCATAAATATAATACAATATGTAAAAAATCATATTTAGGTCTAGAAATGTGAATGACCTCCTTTTTGAACACTAAGCCTAATCCTTACCTAACAGGTTTGAGTTGCCTTAAAGCATAAAATGGATTTTTTATGGTTATCCCTACATCCAGTAGCTTAAAAACATCTAATTTGACCCCATGTAGATTCTATAATTGATTATAATATTCACTCCATACTAGAAATGAAAATGGTTCTTCATTTGGCTTTTGGCTTAAACTATGTTTACTAGGTCTGCATGCATAATTGAGAATTTAGGATACCCTGTTTGGTTCCATCCTATTTAGCTAGGTTCCTCATGTTGGTTTAGATTTAAATAAACTCCACACACATTTTTTAAATATTCCCTTAGTTCTTGGTTCATATCTTCCTCTCCTTTCTCTAAACTATAGGGTTTATACATGGGAAAAGTGCCCTCTATCTAATACAAAATAGAGGGAACTTACCCTATTTACTCAGAATAGATTAAAGGCTTAATAGCTTCCATAAGTAATAAATAAACCTTAAACAAAAAAACTAGATCTATATTATGTCAATTGATTCTTTAAAATCTTCAAAACCCAAAACAAATTACTAGTCAAAAGACTGTGTGCAGGGCCTCCTCATATGGACTATGCTATGTCTATTTAAAGTCCTTTGTTGGATTTATTTCCATGAAAAATAGCCTATGGAGGTCATAATTTTCCCAAATAAGGAGTTCATAGATTTTATTTATCACTCTAACCCTTTCTATATTCTCTAAATGTCTTGAACCTATAAACTAAGTCCTTCCTATTCTCACTATGAAACCCTTGCTTCTTTGATCCATGTAGGTGTATATTGGATTTATTTTAGCTTGGTTATGATGTTTAAATACCTCCCTTGAATCCCATGATGTCACATAAAATTCCCCTATGCTTTAATTTAGTTTTAGTGTCTTAAAACAACACCTAAACACCCATACTAGATCACTATCTATATACCCTACTATAAGTGCATATTTCCCTAGAGAAGGGACACCTATAGGCACTCATGAAACTTGAAAACTATAGACACTAAAAAATTGTACCTTAGATAGTTGTAAAATTTAAACCACCATGGACTCCCTTTCAATCCTTAAATTAGCTATTCATATAGATAACTCATTTCACACCTTTACCATTGACTTAACTTTTTAATCCATATATCTACTTTTGACCCATTTTTTTCTAGGCTGTCGACTATCATCAGTCAGCCTAACTAGCGATGACTACCTTGGCCATCACCAGTCAAAACCACAATCCTAATTTAAAGCAACTTCCAGCTTTGTGTAAGATAAGAATTTCATAAATTAGTAACTTCTTTGTGTGAAGTAAATCATCTTTAAAACATTCTTAATTAACATCTTTTTCCATTATCTAATTAGTAACTTCCTCCATCCCAAGTAGCAAGTTCATCCTACAAAAGGAGAAGAGGAGGAATTAAAATGGATACACAAATGAATTCATGTCTAGGATATTATAATTTCTTATGTAGGTATCCAACATCCCTTCAGCAAGTAAAAAACAACATTGGAGACCCAAACCTTTATCTACATCACTTTCAAAGGCCAAAGTATTATCACTTTGATAAAATTGGCTCAAACCTCCACCATCAATTTTTAGGTATCTTATTCTTGTTTTCACTAATTTATCTTATTTCTAACCTCCATACCTAAACCAAACCCCTTGACATATTATCCTCCCTCCCACAAACCTATATCAAAACCCCCACCTACTTATTCATCATTCTACAACTCTACTTCAACATCCTCCCAGAACACCTAGGCAACTACCGATGGTTAGCACAACTACTAAAAGTTACCTCAACCCTTGCTAGTTACCCAAATATCATTGATCACACAAATCACAACCAATTAACTTGACTGTCACTGATCACTAAGGCAAAAAAATCTAGCAAGCTATTTTGAGCCCCTTACCCTCAATCAAACCCACTTTTCTCTATGTTTGCCTAATAACAGTAACCTTTCTAATTTTTTGGACTGGACCTCAACCATTTAAGGGTAAGTCTTGACCCACTTTTGATGTTTTTGGTTGTTTTATTTAAACAAACATTTACTTTCTCTTCCTCACATGTATCTAATTTCATAGCACTAAATGCAAATATCCCTTCTTTTTGTTTATATCAACTTAATTATTATAATAGTGGATTGATAGCCTCTTAGAAAGATTGTGTTTCTTATATCTAACTCACGTTATGCATTCCACTCAACCTTGCATATAACAAACCCCTTTTCAAGTGTCTATATTATTTACAAGTTATTTATTCCTAGCTAAAGAGGAATTCCCACTATCATCTGGATTCATGCATGCACTTTACTATGTATTCTTCTACACACCCTATTACTAGTTTCATTATTTTACTTATAAATTGAGAAATGAGTGAAATTAACTGAAACATTTTGGCATGCCCAATGGGACCTAGTTCCCTTTTTTTCTTCCTTATTGTTTTCTCATCAAATGAAATTTGAAAGTTTCTTTTTGGGCTTAAAATAAACCTTTTGCATACATTGATTGCTTGTCTTAGTTCATCTAGTAACTTAGAATTCAAATTAATTGATCAAAATTTTCACACTCCTTATCACACACTAAACCAAACCATAAAAAAAATAACAAATCAAAACATACATGAGACAAGGCTTGACTAGGATTTAATCACTTAACAATAAACTTACCCCTTCCTAACTATCCTACTTAGATTTCATCACCAAGGGGAGAACTAACTTAGCTCTCTAATTGAGTACAAACTCTGAACTCAGTATATTTTATCTAAGCACCCAACACTCTTACTACTATGAGACCATGAAGTGAGGGGGTAGGCCCCAATACCAAGCCATGTACCAAAGTTCAACATATATTTTCCTCTTAAGCACCTAAACAACCTGAAACCAACCTTAGATTGCCTCTTTAGTACCCAATCTACAAGCTAAATTCCCTCTTCAAACTTTCTAAGGCATAAGCCAAAATAATTTAAAAATAATTTTAAGATTTAATACACTCTTAGTGTATGCATTTTTTACTTTAACTCTTTTCTTTTGATTTCTCTTTATTTGAGGTGTGAGTTTCACCATATTTCCTATCTTATCATATGGTCTTTACTAGATAGTAGCTGAAAAACCAAACCAATCAACCATAACCTTCCTCTTCTTCCTCCATGGAATACAATTTTAATGATGAGGGTTCACTTCATCCTTCTCCCCCTCCCACTAGAATCTTGGTTGTTTTTTAAGATGATGCATATTTTGATGCTTTCCTTGATAACAATCTAGTGGCCCTTCAACATCATCTTAACAAGTTACCTCATTTTACCTCTATTGCTTTGGTTTCTCCCACAAAACCTCCTTATGGTATGCCTTCCCATCTTATGGTGGGTACCACCTCAACCCAACCCTTGTTGACCCAAGCCTCCTCTTCTTTTAACATCCCATCTACTACCACTACCCAAACCCAATCCAATATTCCAACCTCCAACCAAAAACCTCCTACCACACCCCACACTTCACATATAGGTTCATCTTTACCTCTAGTTACCTATACCCCACCTACCATGGGGTTATCTTATTCCCTTATTTCCACCCTTCCACTTGTCTCAACTAACCCATCAACTTCTACCCCATTTCATAAATTGGTGCTTTTTATACCTCAAACACTTCCACCCATTAACTCTAGAGTCACTACTCAACTTTAAATTACCCAACCTCAACCCACCACCTCAACCATACCTTTAACTCAACCCACCTCTATTCCTCAATAAGTGCCCATGACAACCTATCAATATGTCTCTAATCCACAAGGGTGCATAGCACCTTCCACCTAACCATTTGTGTCAATTAACCCCTATGTGACACCATCTCAATATTTTGTGACCACTTACTAATATGTTGCTTCTTAAGCACCTTCTATCACCTATCCAAACATAGTTACCACCCAACCTCAATAAAATGTGCCTCTTAACTACGTAGCTTCCCAACCCACCAACAAGACTTGATCAAGATTTTAATAGACAAAATGATCAACTTAGAGTCATCCATATTTGGGTCTCATAACCTTTTATCCTATGATAACATTTGTAATGAACCCATTCATCCATCTATCCCTATCCATACTTATCCTCCTCACTAGGAATTGCCCAAGTTATCCAAATTTCAAGGTAAGGAGGACCCCCAATAGCATTTGAGACCATTCCATCATTCTTGTTATTTAATTGCATACAATGATGCCTTCCTTCTTCAAACCTTCTCTATGTTCTTATTCAAACCTGCCCTTGATTGGTATATTTCTCTTTCCATGCACTCCATCTTTTATTTTTCTCAGCTGACTCAAATATTTTTAGAACACTTTTTGGTAAATATATCTAAAAGGGTTTTTATTACTAACCTCTATTCCATTAAGCAATTCTATGATAAGTCAATTGCTGATTTTGTAACTAGATAGAGAGGTCTCATCAACCAACTTATTTTTCCTTACCCCAACCTAAAATGATTTAACTTTTCTCTTGGGGTTGTGCCAAACATATCACCCCCACTCTTCAAGTTCAAACCTTCTAAACTTTTGATGAAGCATTCACTATGGCATGAAAACTGGGCCATTGATGAAGGGAAATTAAAGTTATGGAAAAAAAATATAGTTTTAAATCTAATGACCCTTCTTCCACTAAAAACACTAACCAACCCAATCCCAAAGAAAAAGCATCCATAAACTTAGTTATTCTAAAAATTGCTCCACCTCTAACTGTCAACTAGTCACCTTGAACCAATTCTTCAAACTCTCCTCAACAACAAAACTAAAACCAAAATTGAGATCCTCCAAGACAATATACTCCCATTAGATAATCTTATGCATAAGTTTTGGATAAATTTATCAAATCCAACCTCATCCAACTTCCACTGATTAAACCACCTCAACAATTTGATTCTTCTTACCCCATACATGGGTGGTATAATGAAAATGACCATTATGTTTTTCACTGTGTTATAAGACATGAAATGAATAGATTTAATACCTTATAAAGTCTTGACCAAAATTTAATTGATAGTGGATAACTTGCATTTGATAATCCCAATGCACCTCCTAATCAGCCCCTTGACATTTTTTGTAAGCCTTTTCCCAATCATGCTCCTTCCACCCAACACCATGACAATGAACTTGAATCATCTCACTCTCATGAGGTACACACAATTAATATCATTAATAACAAGCCCATTATTGCATAGACCATTACCTAAATTACCCATGTAGAGACACTAAACTCACCTTCTATTTTTTTGGATACCCAAATGGAAGAATCACCCATCCCTCTCTCTTCCCTTTATGGAACCTTAGCTTTATCTACCTCTCCTTTAGTAGAAACACTAAAGGAGGCAACCATTGATTTAACCTCACCATATTCACCCACTCCACCTATTCAAGTGGTATAACTACCCTCTATTCCTTTGGATAACGAAATGAATGAACAAACCATCTCCATTCCTCCCATTCAAGATGCCACACCAACCTCCCTTATCATAGAACCCTCTACTCTCCCTTTAGAAACCATCCCAAAAGTTTAAATTACCTCACGTATTCAACCATTAATTTTGAAACCTTCCATCCAAGATAACCATGAAGAAACCATTCCTTATTTTCCACTAAATGGCTTAAGTTTTTAAACCAATAACCAAGGAACTAAACCCATTTATAAGCCCTTTTATAGACTAGTCCAAAGCCCATAATTCACTTGTCAACCTAACTTTGATAGAGCCACCTTTGGGCATTGACTTGGACTTCCTTACCAAAGCAAATCTAAATCCTCCACTTCACTTAAATAAGCCCTTAAACCTATTATCCCTTCACTGAACACCACTTCTAGAACCATAATTGAACCTCCACCTAAAATTTCCAAATCACCTTATGTTCCTCTCACCAAACCAATCAAGAACTTAGGCATTCTTCCCACACCTAGTCATACTCACCCTCCTTTAAGGTTAGACTTAACCCCATATATTCCACCAAAGAAACCTCTAACTAAACTAACTAAGAAAGTAGATTCACACGAACCTCTCCCTCAAACTAGACCTATACCACCTACATCCTATACCTTCCATCTTAGGACCCCATACTTCCACCATTCCAGTTACCTATTCTTCCTCTAAAAAACCATACCCTTTTTCCCCACTAACTCCCATCAAACCCTCTATTTATCCATCATTTTTAACCAATATATCCACCTCCACTTGTATACCTATAGCTAAACCTTCATTATTAAAGTTTTCCACATCTAATTCTTCAGCTTCTAAACCAACCATAACCAAGAAAACCCAACTAAAACTGCTAACCAAAATCATTCCTCCAACTCTAACTTCTACTCTAAAACCTATGCCTAAGAAGCTTACCACTCCTAAAACCAAAAAAACATTTCCTCCAACACCTTTTCTTGAATCCTATTCAACCATTTTTCAAAGGTTACTATAAACCCAATTCATTAGCTTACCTCCAATCAAGCCTTTTGACCCTTCACACCCTAAACCATCTTGGTTAAATGATAACTTAATCTATGCATACCAGAGGGCACTAAGACATGTCACAAAAAATTGCAAATCTCTCCAAGCACTTTTTGATAGCCTATAGGATGAGGATGATCTATTATTAGATGAACCCTTCTTACCCCCATTACCAATCTTGGCATCAACCCAACCCACCCAGCCTTTACCAACTCTCCCTCTCATACCTAAGGATGAGAAGGAAGAACCAAAGTAAGCATCAAGCCCCCTTGTCCACAACATTCATGTTGTGACCAGATATTATGCCTAATAAAAGGATAAGGGAAAATATAAAGCCTCCATTCCATGGACCTACCCATCAACCCCTCAAACAACCAACTAAAACCAAACATATTCACCCTCACCTTCACAACCACCAAAACCCAAAGTATCCATTTTGGGAGCTTCTCCCTCCAACCCTTATGTATTCATACAATGGTTAGTGTTGAAACAATTTCATCAAACACCAGTGAAAATGAGCCTCTATGAACTATTAACACTTCACCTCACCATCATCATGCACTAATCAAGGCTCTGGAGTCTATTGAGGTTCAACTAGATGATCCTTAACCTCTTTCACCCTTAGTTGGATCTCTCTAACATTTTTCCCTTGTTACCTTTTGATATTTTGAAATACTTTCCCCTAATATTAAGGACTCTGATCCTCCCTTTTTTATTACCACATACATAAATAAAACCCACATAAAAAGGGTTATGATTGATGGAGGATCTAACATCAACATCATATCCTCCTATGCATACGACTAACTTCAACTTCATAAAAATATCATGTCTGAAAGTATGGTAGTCCTTCACTCATTTAATGATACTATGACCACCACCTTAGGGACTATTATCATCCACATCCATTTTGGGCCTCGCACTATTCCCAAACTATTTTACATTATATAGGGGGAGTTCCAATACAATGTCTTACTTGGATTCCCTTAGATCCATGCTATGGGTTGCATCCCTTCTACCTTACACCATTGTATCAAATTTGAGTATGACGGATAATTTATTACCATAAAATTTGATCCTAGTCCCTTTACCTCTTCTAATATGACATATCAGCCTAATTCCATTTTCATTCCCCCTTCATCTACCTCACAACCAACTTATAATGAAACCAACACACCAAACAAAACCATCAAAACTTCCACTTATAGAACT
This sequence comes from Torreya grandis, assembly GCA_037957365.1. Classification (NCBI taxonomy): domain Eukaryota; kingdom Viridiplantae; phylum Streptophyta; class Pinopsida; order Cupressales; family Taxaceae; genus Torreya; species Torreya grandis. The sequence continues at coordinate 231,399 of JARHVA010002602.1, forward strand.
GATGAAGCCTCAACTAGATTAACCATTTCATCATCCCTAATTCTAGTCAAGGACCTCTTGTAATCAACATTTCAATGTCTCTCCCTTGAAAAATATCACCTTTTAGCCTTAGATAGCTTCCCTACTCTGTAAGAGTATGGGAATCTCAAATATGACCCTTCCTATAATCACAACATCAAAACCATTGTCCCTTTTGGGCTCCCCAATAATCAAACAAATTTTGTCTATGGGGGACTTAATCAACCACTTCTCACTCCTACCACTACCTCATTCATCCAACCACACATTTTATTTTTCCTATTTAGATGAACTAGCCTTTGCTAAAACTTACCTTTATAGGTGTGCCTGAAAGGGGTTTAGCCTTGGCCTTTATGAATAGGGACTTCACAAGTTACCCATCATAAAAACACAAAAACCTCATGAGTTATTTGGTCTTAGGTTCATACCACTAGAAGAACCCACCTCACCAAAACCCATCACTATCATGAACAAAGATATTCTATCCTCCTCAACCCCACTTTCACTAAAGTTAGAAGACTCTAATATTATCCCATCTAACCTTTTTTTATCAACACCATTAGTTTCCCCCCTAACCTATCTAAAGACTAGCCAAATGAAGACCCTTCCTCTCATCCACCCTAAAATGATCAAACATAATTCCCTTACCATTAACACCATCCAATGTCAAGATAATGATTATTCCATTCATAAATATCTACCTTGTGAGAACCAAAACATGTTGAATGATTCAACCATTAATGTTAACTTAGGAACTTAGGATAACCCTCACATCATCAAAATTGACCAATCCTTAAATTTTGAGGAGAAACATGATTGACCTTCTTTCCTCTATGATGGTAACATGGCATTTGCTTAGTCTTATTAGGACATGCCCAAAATTGACCTTATATCACCCTCCATAATATCATCACCCATCCTGAGGTTAAGCCAGTTCAACAAAAACTTCATAGGATGCATCCCCAAATAGCTCTCCTTATCAAAGAAGAACTTCAATGCTTCTTATCTATGAATTTCATTCAGCCCATTGACTATCCATAATGGGTCTCTAACATCATTACTATCACCAAACCCATAGGGGGACTTCACCTCTACATTGATTTCTATGAACTCAATCTCACCTACCCTAAAGATGACTTTCCTTTACCAAACATCAACCAACTTGTTGATCTTATGGCTAGCCATGAAATTATATCTCTCATAGATGGTTTCTCAAGATATAATCAGATCTTGATTGCCCCTAAATATCAACATAAAAAAATTTGTAACACCCAATGGGGAACCTTCTGCTATAGGGTCATGATTTTTAGACTAAAAAATGTAGGTGCAACTTATTAGTAGGACATGACCTACATCTTTCATGATATAATCTATAAAATCATAGAAGACTATGTGGATGATCTCCTTGATAAATCCAACCATGGAAGGATCACCTAGTAGTTATCGCTATCATATTTGAATAAATAATCCATTATCATGTCAGGCTTAATCCTAAGAAATGCATCTTTGGGATCTTATCTAGAAAACTTTTTGGTTTCATTGTTTCTCTTTGAGGAATAGAAATAGACCTCACTAAAGTTAGAGCAATCTTGGAAATGTCACCTATTACCAATGTTACCCAACTCTGTATCTTACAGAGCACACTCTAATCAATCCATTGATTCACCTATCAACTGTTAGATTGATGTCAACCCTTCCACCACCTCCTAAAGAAAGACACCTCCTTTAAGTAGACCAAAGAATGTCAACAAGACTTTGATTCAATCAAGGAGTATCTTTTCTCTCCACCTATCCTCACCCTCCTAAGGAAGACCAACCCTTTTACCTATATATATATATATATATATATATATATATATATATATATATATATATATATATATATATACCACTGATCATTCCCTAGGGGTCATGCTTACTCATCATGATAAATATAATAAGGAGTAGTCCATCTATTATGTCAGTTGCACGTTTATCAATTATGAAACTTGATATACCCATCCTATAAAACTCTACCTTACCCTAGTTTATTTGGCCTCTAAACTTTGTCACTATATTATTAATCATAAAACCTATGTTATCACTAACATTGACCCCCTCAAGTTTATGCACTCTAAGCCATATCAAAATCAGCATATGGCTATGTGGATCATGCTTTTAGCTGAGTTAGATATTTATTTCCTTCCACAAAAGTTCATTAAAGGGTAGGTTATCGATAAACGATTAGTTGAATCCCCTCTACCTAACAATCAACCTCTTCCTCTTGCTTTTCTAGATGAGTCTATTGCAACTCTTTCTCAAGAAGAACCCACCTACCAAATGGCCATGCTTTTTATGACTCTAAATGCCAATATGGTGGGGGTGCTAGAATTATCCTCATTCCTCTTAATGGTTAACCTATTCCCATTTCATTTAATTTTGACTTTGAATGCACCAACAATGTTTCTAAGTATGAAGCCCTAGTTATAGGTCTCCAAACTACTCTAGCTTTGGGGGTCAAAATAATTAGTATCTTTAGCAACTCCTAGTTAGCCATCAGCCAAGTCAATGGATCTTATCAATGCAAACATGATGTTTTATTAAAGTAAAAATAAATTTTAAATGTACTCTTGACATCATTTAATCAATACCTTATCTAGTTCATTCCTTGATCTATAAATAAATTTGTAGACATAATGGCCTCCCTTGCTTCTCAAATTCCATATCAACCCACTAAATCTAAACTATTTATCACTATCCACAACTTTATCACACCCTCATATATTATTTATAATCTCCCTACCATTTATAGTGTGGAGATGTCTCCTTTAGACATTTGGTACCAGAAAGCTTTTAAATACCTTAACATTGGCATCATTCCTTCTAACCTATCAAAGAATGCTCGAAGAGCCTTTCTTTAGAGCACCTCTCATTACACTATACTAGGGGGAATAATTCACAAATTAAATTTTGATGGCCTCATTCTCCATTGCTTGCATGAACAAGAAGCTTCATGTACCATCAAATAAATGTATGATAGAATTTGTGAGGGACACTTCAGTAGACTAGATATTATCAAGTGTATTCTTTATCTTGGCTATTATCGACCCACCCTTAATCAAGACTATTACAAATATGTAAATAAATATGTCAAATGTCAACAACATGTTAATCTACATCATGCACCTACTCATGGCCTTCAAGTATCTACCAATTATTAGCCCTTCTTGTAATGGGGTCTTGATCTTATTGGGGATATGAACCCCCATTCTTCAAAAAAGAATCAATATATCATTACTACTACTAAATATTTCACCAAATGGCTAGAATACACTCCCCTTATATCTACCAAAGCCAAAACAATTATCGACTTCATCAATCACCATATCATCTACTGCTTTGATGTTATCCATAAGATAATCACTGATAATGTAAAATATTTTAATAACCAAAAAGTCTAAGGTATTTATGACACTTTTGGCATTAATTTAAGATTTTCCTCACTTTATCATACCTAAGCCAATGGATAGGTAGCATCATTAAATAAAACTCTCATCAAGATTATCACCAAAGTCATAAGTGCTTTAGGTTAAGATTGGCATATACATATCTCCTTCACTTTATGGGCCTATCGCAGTAGCATAAAATTTTTATAAGTGCTATCCCTTTCTTTCTCATCTTTAGAGTTGAGGTAGTCTTGCCTCTGAAAGTCCAAATTCCATCCATTTGTATATCTTTACATGAAATCCTTTCCAAAAGAGAACCATCAAGAACACCTTATGTGACTTGAACTCCTTGATGAACATGACCTCGCAACCCTTAATCATCTTCATGTCTATCAATATGGATTAAATGTGCATACAATAAACACTTGAAAGAGAAAAGTTAAATATTAGATACCTCATCCTTAAAGAAAACCAACATGTAACTAGTATGGAGAAAAGCAAAAAAGGAAAGTTTGCTTTTAATTGGTTTGGACCATACATCATAACCCATAAGTATAGATTAGGAGATTATCATTTGTCCTCTCTTGAGGGAAAACCAAAACCTAAGCCTCTCAACACTTCATATTTTCATCCTTTCTATTGTTAAAATAGGGATCAAACTCATTTTTTTATCTAACTTAAGCTCATCCCTTGGTTCACTGTATTTTCATTACCTTTCACCTCCCCAACTCCTTTGAGAATAATTGATTAAAATATAGAACCATGTCATTATCCATCATAGTTATGACCTAATCCTAAGCATGGGCACTATGGATCTACCCATGATATGGTTCATGTGGATATGTTTCATCTTTAATCAGATGGAATCCCATGGTCAATTGTCTCTCAAACCACTTTCCCCATTTAACATTAACCTCTTGTGCTCAAGATTTACCTCCATAAAGGTTAAATTTTGGATCCTAAATAGACTGTCCATGTCCAAATTTGCATTCAAAATCACTTTGTCCGTATCACTTATATTATAAAATACTCTCTTGAGGGATAGTTGCCCAATAATTAATAATTGCTTAAAAATAGACTGCTCCCTTGAAGGATAGCTATAAAAATCAAATTTTTAGACCAATACCTTGAAGGATGGCTAATAAATAATAATTTTAAGCTTCCCACATCAATCACCTTCAGCAAATTATTAAAATAAAAAAATGCAACAGATAACCCTATGTCAAAATCCAAGTTTTGGCTCTTATAAATACCATGGGTAGACTTCCTGTATTGATTAGTCTACATGTTATGCCATAATTAGCTCATATGTGTGGCATGGGTATACTTACCACATTGATCAGTCTACATATCATATTAAGGCATGAAATTTTCTATTATGATTCTTTGGTCACCTATAAAAGGGAAAAGTTGACCCACATCAGGTTACCTTTTTCATTTGTTTTAACACTCAGCCTCCTACCTATTACCACCCTTCCCTTCATCCTTCTCTAAAATCAAGGGACTATGAGCTTACTTGATACAAAGTGATCAAGACATCCTCTTTTCTAATCAAATCGTGCTCTTACAAAGCATTCAATGGGATTATGTTCACTAAGTCAATCCAATTATGTTTTCTTGTTATTTTATCCTTACCAACTAAAAACATCATGCCCTTTTTTATTTCCCTTTATTCGTTATTTCATATGTCTCATAATTTTATATCTTTCTCACATTTAGTTGTTATCTACACCTACTCCATGTGCCCCCATTATATTCCATAGCATTATAAACCTAATAAACATCTTACCCATGAACAAAACATCAGGAATCATAAATCATGAAAAATCATAACATATCATCATAACATCATAAAATTATCATCAACATCACAAAAAAAATTATTATACCTATCAACATCATCAAAACATATCTATCAAAAACCAAAAATATCTTCATCAAACATATCAACATATGCATAAATAATCATCATCGTATCCATCATCAACTATCTACACTATGGAATCAACAATGATCATAAGCATGAAAATAATCATATATGTCCTCCATGATCCATAAAATCATAATACATCAATACATAATCATCATAAGAACATAATCATCCATATAATCAACTGTCAGTAATATAATCAACAATATCATCAACATAATCAAAAAATAAACATCATATACATCAGTGAGGAAATACATATCATCATATGTTAGTCTCTCTCTCTCTCATATACAACTCACATCAACAACATGCATGTTGGTATCAAAATAAAAATCATGTACATATAAATCCTCCACTCTATCAAGCCCTTGGGGCACCAAAATTGCTACCACTTGCACCCTTTCCACATGAACCATTTGGACCTAGACCTACACTACCATCTAGTGGTGACTCCCCTAATATCCTAGCCTATCCCACTATTGATTCCCACTGACTTTAAATAGATATTGATGGACCCCCTAACAATTTGGCCCTATACTCCCCATAATGCATTACCTATGGTAATAAGGCTAGCACCATTGCCTCATAATATCTAATCTCCTTGATGGTGACTAGGTACTGTGTCCTTAGAAATATGTCAGGTGGTCCTCCTACTACTTTTATGACCACCCCTACTCTTTATCTCAATGAATATCTCTCTTGAGTTGCTAACCCTTGAGATACCTACACCTAATCCTACTCACCATTCAGAGTAGCAACCTACCCTTATAAAGTGACTATCTATGCCTATAAAGTAATAACCTATTCCTATAATCTAATCACCTAGGCCTGAGCTAATAAAAGTGCTATTACTACCTATCCATACTAACCTCCACCCTAAACATATTTAGATCCACATCCATGGGCTACTGGCCCCTGTTACCCCACCCAAAATTTACTACTCCATACCTAGCCTAGAACCACACTGCATAACCATCAACAATCCCTACATCATCAATAGCCACCCTCATTGAGAGATCCTCAAAATATAAAAAAACATCTTGTGGTTGTGGCTCAAGTAAAAAGAACTTTTCCTCCTCCTTATATCTTTATAAGTTAGGGGGGATCCCCTGAACTAGACCAAATTATCTCTACACTTGGTCAAACAAGATACGCTCTGTCTCATCATCTTATCTCTCATATACCCATTACCAAATCTATATGCCAATAATGTGAATTATATACCTAGTCCATATTATCCAACTCATGTAAGGTCATCATACTATATCACCAACCACTAAACTCTCTAGTACATCTTAAAACCACTTGTTGTCTTTGGCTCCTCCACCTAACCCTGTCATGACACCATCTCACCTCCAACATAATAAACCCACTCTATAATATATATGCATGTAGCCCTCCATTGGTAGCCCCAAGGGTCTCAAAACCTAGATATGCTTAAATTCCCAATATTGCAACACAAATACCACACTAATCCCATATCATCTATGGGCTTAGAACCCCCAGAGCTCCATATAGATATGAACTAATAACCTAGGGGCCCACCCAAACATAATCCTCCCTAGTAGCATCTCTACTAGCATTCCTAGTGAAAGATATGGGAATAACCCATGGATCAAATATGGAAATGAAAAATAGGTCACTACCATCATCATCATCATCAAGAATCTATCCCTAGAGGCCCTCTTATATAATGACCTAGTCCCAAATATACCTGAATGCCACCTGGCATGTACTTGATCTTCACTATATAACAAATCCTTATGGTAATCTCACTCCTCACTTTAATGTGGTACATTGGCTCTCCCTAAATGGGTAGCCATGTAATCCTTGTGACATCCTCTAATAGGATGGTAACTCCCTAGTTAGTAACTAAAAAGTGTTCATCATTGGGTCCCATATCTTGATAAGCATGAGGATCATGGATGCATCCCTTGATAGGTTCTAATAATGATGCATGGCCCCTTGGTCCACCTCCTCCATATGTATCTACTCACCATCCATCATCGTATCTCTAACCTCTATGAAAATTGTAGGGACCTAGTCCCTCAGCTAAATATGCTCTTAGGCTTGTAAAAACATTCACATTAACACATATCCTTAGTTTTCTATTTCATGCTAAGTATCCTCCTTATATTAATTTTTCCATGTTTTACTTATCCATGCTATCACTTTCAAAACTTTCATACACATTCTTATACATTTCCAATTTTACCATCTTAAACCTATTTTATAAGCATTCCTTTATGTTACACATTTTCTAACAACTTTTCTCAACATTTACCCATTTTCCTAAACTTTTACCCTAAATATTTGACTACTGATGGTTCTTATAACCATCATTGATCCCTTATGACCATTTTTCTCTAGGGTTTAATTAGTACTGGCCAGGTTGAACCACTACCAGTCACTATGAGTGATTGTTAATGGCCTAAACCTTGAACCTATGACCTAAAACATCTACAGAACCCATATACTTCTCACTTAACCCACCCAAACCTCTTATACTACCCAAAAAACAACCCAAAACACCCTTACCCCATCACTTTCATCCACAAGCTTTACCTAAATCACCCAAACCTAACCTTAAGACATCATTTAGCCTACACCCTAAACCATTACCTAATCCTCCATCTCCTTAATTCCACTCTCTACAACAAAAATTAATCTAATTATCAATTTTAAAACACAACCAACCTTTGTTTGTGATCAATGTTGTGGTCAGAGACCCCATCTTATTATGTGGTCATACCCTTGTCCACCCTCTATCTCATTTTCACTCAATCCACCACTCAGTCACCTCCAACTCAGTAACCATAACCATAAGCAGACAAAACATGCCAAACATGATGAGTAAAATGCCACATGTCAAATGTGTAAAATGACCTTTATTTCTAAATTTTACCCTCTCTACAATTTAGGGTTTTCACCTGATCAACATTGGTCAAGGTGACCACCATCAATCAACCCTTGGGGCAACCCCTGATCATCATCGATTAGGCCCTCAAGTATATGCCTTCTCCCCTTTAAATTTTCCAGTCATTTTTTATTGATTGAATTTTCTAGGCACCCCACCTAGGTGATGACTCTTCATCTTACTACCATACTTCATCCCCTTAGGGTGACCCATTTGAACAAATATTTAATAACTACATTTATCTTGAAGTTTTTTTTGGATTTCTATCCATGAAACTATGTAGGTAGCATCTACTTGCCTAGTGTATATAGAATCAACTCATCCATCTGCTTCCAATCCATACCAAATCAAACCATTCTTTCACCACATCCACCTTGACATTGGTGACTTTTGATCCTAATTATTCACATGTTTTGTGATGACTTTGCCATGGTCATTTTAACTGCACCGACCAACCTTGCCATGTTGAGCTTTTGCACTTTACACCACCTCATGCATGACCCAACCTATTATGTTGTCTCATAAAATAACTTATTACCCTAGATACTTGCAACCAACATTGACCCTATTTGGATGGATTGATAGGCCTATCTTGATTAACTATGACCAATGTTGTGGACTAGTCACCCCTATCATAGGTCCCTCTATCATCAACCTTATTTTTACTAATATTGGAAACTTTAGCCTTTGCACAATCTTAGATATCAATTTTAGTTGCCTTTTGTGTGCATGTTTGCATCTCATATTCCCAACCTTGTCATGTCACGAAACTCATGATATCCCATTTACCATTTGTCAAAACTTGACCCAATTTCACTTTCACCTCATCAACTCTTAGTTTGAGGGGGGAAACCTCCTCCCATACTCAAGTAAATCAGACTTTGACTAGAAAACCATTCATTTTTGTTATGTAACTTATCAAACCAAAGCTCCATAATAAAAAGGGACAAAATGTAGACACTCAAAAACTACACCTTGGCTAGTTATCAATGTTAAACCACTAGGGACCCCCTTTTAATCCTTAGATTAGTTAGTCATTTAGTTAATTAATTTCACACCTTTACCATTGACTTAAATTGTTAATCCATCAATCTACTTTTGACCCATTTTTTGTCTAGACCCTCTTCCACCATCGATCATCTTGACTAGCTACAGTTACCTTGATTGTGATTGGTCAGGACCACAAACATGATTTAAAGAAACTTCCAACTTTGTCCAAGATAAGCATTAAAAAAATTATTAACTTATTTATGTGAATTAAATCATATTTAAAACATTATTAATTAGCATATTTATCCCTTATCTAATTAGTAACTTCTTCTATCCTAATTATCAACTTCATGCTACAAAAGGAGAAGAGGAGGAAGTAAAATGGATACACAAATGAATTCATGTCTAGGCTATTGTAGTTTTTTGTGTAGGTATTTAACATCCCTTAAGTAATAAATTAGTATCATTAGAGACCCAAATCTCTATCCACATCACTTTTGAAGGCTAAAGTACCATTACTCTAGTCAAATTGCATTAACCCTCCACCATTAAGTTACATGTATCTTGTGTTTATTTTCATTGATTTTCTTATTTCTAACCTCCCTACCCTAACTAGACCCCTTGACATATTATTCTCCCTCCTACATACCTATATCAAAACCCCTACCTGATTATTCATCATTTTGTAACTCTTCTTCAACATCCTCCTAGAACACCTAGGCAACTGCCAATGGTTATCCCAATCATCGACAACTACCTCAACCATCACCAGTTACCCAACTATAATTTTTTACTCAACCCTCATCAGTCATACCAACTAAAATTAGTTAACATAACCATCCCTGGTCACTATGGCATAAAAATCCAATAATTTGTTTTGATCCCCTTACCCTTAATCAAACCCACTTTTGTCTATTTTTCCCTGATAATAGTAACCTTTCTAATTTTTTAGACTGGACCCCAACCATTTTAATGTAAGTTTTGACCCACTTTTACTATTTTTGGTTGTTTTATTTAAATAATAATTTATTTTCTGTTCCTCACATGCATTTACTTTCATATCACTAAATCTAAATATCCTTTCTTTTCATTTATATCAACTTAATTGTTATAACAATAAATTGATATCCTCCTAGCAAGGTCACACTTCTTGGATCTAGCTGACATTAAGTATTCCACTCAACCTTCCATATAAAAAAACCTTTTCAAGTTTCTATCTTGTTTACAAGTTATTCCTTCCTAGCCAAAGAGGAGTTCCCACTATTGTCTAGATTGACACATGCACTTTCTCAAGTATTCTTCTACACACCCTATTACTAGTTTCATTACTTTACTTCCAAATTAAGAAATGATTGAAATTAACTAAAATAGAAACCATGAATCAATATCATCATAATGGTCTTAATGCCACTTTAAATGCCATTCAATCCATGGGACCATTCTATCTATAAGGGAATAAATTACTTTTAAGTTAGGATATCGAAAGCTATTCACAACTACAAACTTGTAGATGTTAGTGTAGTATTTTAGTGTTTTTAAGGGCATATTTGAGGCTTAAAATTTTTAACTTCCATTTACTTCATGACTTCCATCCTTTTCATATCTCTTGTCCATACTAGAGGCAATAAAATTTACCAATCTAAATGTTTTGGAACACTTTGTAAGCATGTTGTAGGATATCCACAAAAACCTCTTGGAGTTCTATTTTCACATTTTAGGGAAAACTTCCCTAAATTTAGTCTTTAATTCTTTCAAAGTAGCCTACATCTTCTTTTGACCATTTAACCCCTCAAACAAGTCTATAATGGTAAAGTCACATATTATAATCCAAAAGGAGGATTCTTCCATGTTTCAAACCTCCACACAAGAATTATCAAAGCTATGTTGATACACCTATAGATGAGCATTCTCAAACACAAGTAATAAAGTAAACTAGGCAACATAAAAGGTGCCTATATTTGTGAAAACATGCTATGCCCTCATCAAGTATTAAGATGAACATTAATAATCTTGTAATATTGGCACATTTCCCAATCCCTCACCTTCAACATGACATCAATGAAACTCCCATGTAGTTGTTATTTGGTTGTATGTAGGTAGTGAGTGTGGAATAGAATAACAAGGGTATATAAAAGGCCTCATGGGTAGATAAAACTCATTGTCAACCTATCCAATACATTATTTTCATCAATAATGTCTAAAGGGAAGGTGAATAACATCTATCCCAACATGAAAACTCTTGAAAACATATGGAACAAGGCAAGCAGGAGTATCTCATAATTGTTTGGCATGATGAATGAGTTTGTAACCCCATTTATGTATTATTTAACAATAAAATAAACTATAAAAAGTTTATAATGGTTTTAAAAAGATAATACACATTCAATACCTCTTCATGAATAGACCAAATAAGCTCTATACATGTGATTGCAAGTAGGAAGGAGTGAAGAGTTGATAGTGGAGAATGACAAGATGGGAATTTGCTTAAAGCATTATATGGTAGAACCAAACATAGTAAGAGGTGATCATATTTTCTTGATATGTGTGGGACACCATATTCTAACTACATGATACCTTTATAGGAAACCAACATTCTACAAATAAGAACTTTGATTGAGACTGCGCATGGTGGCACCTTCCTGCAACATGAGATAATTTGCTCATCAAAACACCATGAAACATGAAAATAAGTATGGATATCATTTGAAAAGTTAGGAAAAATATTTTTTAGTCAACATCACCAACTTTTTGGTATGGATTTGACCAAAATGGAGCAAAACATATAGGGTGTATGAAATAAAAAGCAAAAAAGCATAGTCATCTTATAAAGGATGATTCATAAAGCATAGTTGATAAATCCTTGAAATATTTCTATGTAAGTGAAGCTATCTAAGTTTAATATCATCTAATAAATTCATTTGACCTAAAACATCTTCATCTATCTATACTAAGCACAAACCTGAAAGTTACTTTTGTATGTCTAGGAAAGAAAATAAGGAGTAGAATGGTTTTAACTTAGAAGTAGCACTTATAGAGAATTTAAAACATGTAAATAAGATTTAAGAATTTTAAGATACATCTTATGATCTTATTCCATGTGGAAAACTTCCCCATGAGCCATATAAGTTCCAAATTCTCTTTTTTAATCAAGAAAACTACCCTTTCTTCTGAAAAAACTAACACTTTTTAGTTATGTCAGTTGACTAAGACCTCTCATGACACATGTGACATTACATAACATTTTAAAACATTCACACTTTCAAATAAAATCTATATAAGTCATTAAATGCCCCTTTTTTGACCTTAAAATGACTAAAATGACTAAGGACCAAGGCTAGTATAACATTGAATGAAATTAATTAACCTATAAAACACCTTGTAACATATGTATTAGACCACTAAAATACCTAAAAGTCAACTTTTTACCTATAAGGGTCCCAATTTGAACAAAAAGTCAAATTTGGTCAACAATTAGCAAATGGATACTAGAGAGAGGCAATGAGCACTATAATTTACATTATAAATAAAGGAAAAATAGGATCTAATGGCAACAAGACCCCTTATGATATTTGGAAAGGTAGACCTGCTAATTTAAAACACTTCAGAGCATTTGGGAGAAAATTATTCATCAAAAGATATGAGGAAGACTTAGTTAAGTTTGATTCTAGGTCTGATAAAGGTATATTCTTGGGATACTCATCTATGAGCTCAACATATAGATGTTATAACAAGAGGTTGTAGAAGATAGTGGAAAGCACCAATGTGAAGATTGATGGAAAAAAGAAATCATACTCACAGTTAAAGGATAAATCAGATAATTTGGAATTTAATAATAAAAAATAAATAATAGAGATTAATGAGGAATAAAAAGTTGAGGAAAGACAAGATTCAAAAGGTCCCTCAAGATAGATTCAAAGAGATAATCCTGAATCACAAATCATTGAGAATAAGGATGTAGGTATAAAAATAAGAAAAATATTGATAAGTAACCTAAACCAAGATGATGTTGATCTATTGTCTAAAATTTAACCTAAGAACCTTGTATAAGTAATAAAATACAAGTTTTGGATAGGTGTTATGAATGAGAAGTTAAAAAAAATAGAGAATATTGAGACTTGGGAACTAGTTCCTAGGCCTAAAGATAAGAATGTCATTGGCACAAAATGGGTGTTTAGAAAAAAATTGAATGAAGATGGATAAGTCACTAAGAACAAAGATAGATTGGTATGCAAGGGGTATGCACAAGTTGAAGGGGTAGAATTTGAGGAGATATTTCATCTAATAAAAACATTGAATACCATCAAATTATTTATAGCATATGTAGGATTTAAAGGGTTAAAGGTGTACCATATGGATATCAAATTTGCCTTTCTAAATGAGAACTTGGAAGAGGAGGTGTATATAGATAAACCTGAAGGGTTCTCACTTTCAGGTAATAAGGACTATGTTTTTAGATTTAAAAAGGCTCTTTATGGTCTAAACTAATCTCCTAGAGATTGGTATGATAGATTGGGTAGGTATTTATTGGATCAAATATTAAAAATAGGAATTGTAGATAATAATCTATACATAAAAATAAAAGATAATGATCAGTTGATAGTAGTTATCTATTTGGATGACATTATCTTTGGTGGAAATAGTGAGAGTATGACTAAATCCTTTTGCATATGTGACGAAGAAGGAATTTGAGATGTCCATGATGGAATAACTATAATTATTTCTCAGTCTATAAATCAATCAATCAGAAAGAGGTGTATTCATATCACAAGTTAAGTACATAAGAGAGATGTTGAAGAAATTTGAAATAGAATATTGCAAGGCTATTAGCAGACCTATGATCATATGGTGTAATTTAAGCAAGGAATATGAGTCTCCAAATGTCAATCAGACTTCATATAGGTCAATGATTGGAAGCTTCATATACACCACTACTTCTAGACCTTACATCATGTAAGAAATAAGTCTTGTGAGAAGATTTAATTATATCCAAAAGAAAATCATCTAAAAGTAGTCAAAAGTATACTTAAGTATCTCAAGGGGATTATGGAGTTTGGGTTGTGGTACCCAAGGAACAAGGATTTTAACTTGACAACTTATATAGATGTAGACTAGGTAGGGAGTCTAGATGATAGGTAAAGTAGTAGAGGAGGATATTTCTTCTTAAGAGAGTGATTAGTTTCATGGATAAACAAGAAGCAACCATCTGTGGCATTACCCATTTTTGAGGCTAAATATATTATAGTAGCTACATGTTGCACTTAGGTCCTATGGATGAGACAAACCCTAAAAGATTACAAGGTAGAGTAGGATTATCCTAGCCTCATATATTGTGATAATACAATTATATAAGAATTTAAAAGAACCCTATCATGCACTCAAGGACTAATCACATTCCCATTAGGTATCATTTTATGAGAGAGAAGGTAAGTGAAAAAAGTGTTAAATGTGAATATGTTTCTACACAAGATCAGATTATATAAATTTTAAACAACCACTTTCAAAGGAAAAATTTGAATACCTAAGATATGAATTGGGTGTAATTCTATCCCTTAGTAGTCATTAAGGAAGCCAAACACTTAGGGGGAGACAATCAAGTGGTTCATTATCTCCAAGAGCAAGTTATTAGTGTTAAGAAGGTATGCATGGAGATAGGAGAGCATGTTTTTGAGATTATTCATAAGATTATCATGATTTTTATTATTGAATTATTATTGTAAAAGGTGTGATTCTAGATGTTTTAGGTGTCTCTTTGTCATTAATGTTAAAAGAGGGAGACTAAGTCGATGGGAAAACTACCATTTTGAAGTGATTTTAGATTTTATTGTGTTTTCCATCAATGACTTTTACATCAATGATATAGGGGGAGTTTGATTGTATTTTATTATCATTGATGTCAAAAGGGTGCATCATGTAAAGGCATAATGGTCATTGATGTCAAAGGTCTATTTGATCAAGTGCTTAAGCATGGTAGTGGCATAAATAGAGTGTTGATCAATAAGTGAGTATCGTGGTTGTTATTATCCTATTGAGAGTGTGTTATCAATTGGAATTATGATGTTGTCAAAGGTGATTAGTGATCAAGATTGATGTCAAAGGTGACTAAGCCTAGTCAATAGTGTGTTATTAGACAAGGTGCATTGAGATAGTATTGTCATTAAAGGATGTTTTCATGAGATAATTTAGAGGAAAGAGAGAATTTGAAGGCAAGAGAGAATTTGAAAGAAAATAATGTATTATGGTTTCATGAAATTAAAGGTCATAGATGTCAAGGTTGGTTTAAAGGTGTTCATGTGCATGGAAGAGAGATGTCAAGTCATATGAAGCTTGGTCATGTGGTTTTAGGTTTGTATGAGGTTTTGGAAGATGTTTGTCATAAAAAGGAAAATGTTGGAGTGATATGAGTGTGTTGTGATGTCTTATGTTTGCCTATTTTATGTTTTGTTAAGGTTATGCCATGAAAGGAATAGGTCCAGGTGTCAAGTGCCTTGGAAGATTGATCCTAGTCATGGCATGGTGAAGATATGAGATGGTGGCATGATTATTTGAGTGAACTCAGGCATGTGAGATATTATATTGCATTTTTGGAGGATGTAAGGTTTATAATCATCTATGAGTGTCGTAGGATGAGCCTATAGGGGTAAGACCTTCAAATAAAGCCTACAACTAGACCTCTCTTAAACCCTCCCTAGCTTAATGAGGCATGAATATGAGATTTTAAGGAAAATATACATATTTTAGCATGTACATAGGTAATAAATCTATTTTAGGCATGTTCACAAATATAGAAGTCATGGTTTGAAGGAAATTACATGTTTTAGGCCTTCTCAAGTTCATAGAATGATGTCTGAAGACATGAGAAGCACTTTCAAATGTTTGTTGGCATATGTAACCTCTACATAGGAACATAAAATATTAAGGAGATATGGGGAAGGTTCCTAGATAATATCTCCACGTATTGGTTTTGTATTTAAGGGGCAGTCCTTTATGAATAATCATTAAAATTAAAACCTATGTTAAACCTCCCTAAAACCCTAATAAGGAATCTATGTGAAATATATTATTAAAAATAGCCCATAATGGTATAAAATTCCTATAAAAACTATTATAACATGTATTAAACTTTCCCAGGTACTTTCCTATGGTGGTGGTTGGTCATATGAGAGAGAAAATGCACTAACATAGGCTTATTTGTGAAGTTGTTATAGATCTCAAAATTTGCATTGGTTAAGAAAATAAAATGAATGGGATAAGAATATATATAATCATACTACATGTACATGATGGTTTCTAGATAGGTTAAATCCTTCAAGTGTGCTAAGTTGGTCATCCAAGTTATCTAGTCAAAAATAAACCTAATGGTGTGAACAGTGAAAAACCAAGGTAGAGATGAGAAGATGGATTTGAGGGTCTAAGCATGTTAGTTTGATGGAGAAAAATGCATGAATATTTCATTTATGAATTTTAATTCATGTTAATTCTTTTAATAAGTTTTGGAGGTCAATGAATATGGTGAAAAAGTTGCTCACAAGTTGACTTATCTAGTTTAGATAAGATTGTGTGATATTAGGTCAAGAAATTAGTCTGCAAGACCAAAACCACCATTAAACCATATGATATTTCTATCTAAGGCTAGTTTGGTGATCATATATAACCATTTATATGCATTAGGATTCATTACAAGTGTTTACATAGGTGTTGGATGTCTAAGTTACCATGACTGGTCTTTGAGGTAAATTGATAGTTCTAAGTTGTAGAGATGTTATTGAGCCTATATCTCCTAAATTAAAGTGTTCCAAGCATTTGGTGATGTACCTAATTTCATGTATAATATATATAAATGTTTTATTTTTCATATTTTATTATCCTAAGATTATTTTACCTTCATGTTTTCAAGATAAGACTTTTGAAGTACACAAGCCTAATAAGGTAGTTGGTTTTAAAGGAAATTTCATGGTATAAACAAAAGACACAAGTCTAATTAAGAATGGAGGAGGTTATTATATGTATTATTATAAGTTATTTAATGGTTTTAAATTTTTTTATAAGGCCATCTAGTCCCAAGATAATCAAGATTTGACACTTACAAGATAGATCTAATGCAATTAGGTCTCCATGAGGCCTAAAAGAGAGATGAGGCCTAATTGAGTGTTGCAAACCAAAATGGGTCCAAATTTAATTTGAAACATGTTCATAAATTATTATAAGACATATTATATATCTTTCCTAAGACTTTTAAGGTGTTTGGATAACTAAGTGGTGTGTATTTATTAGTATAGTATATATACAAACCATTTTAGGCCTATTTGGAGTAGTAGAGAAGTGAATGGATTGATAAAAAAATAAGCCTAAGGAGGTTAGGTAACATATTTTAAAAAATTATGAGATAGAATATAATAATTTAATGAATATAATATATGTTTTATTAAGTTTAAGATCAAGGTTACGTGACATATTCAGTCTTAAAGAGGGCTAGTTGAGTGAAGAGGCCTAAAGGCAGTTTTGAGAGAGATCAAGTGGAGTAGAGATGGAGTGATCATCATATGTTGAGAGGATATTATAGTTTCATAATATATGTATTCATAACTTATGATAGTGGATAAATTTTATATATATAAAAGATAGAGAGTTGAGTGGAAGAGTAGAAGAAAGAACTGTGATTGGCTGAGTTGGTGCCTAGTCAAAAAAGGAGTTGAAGCTTCCTTGTAGGTTATTGATTATATAATTAGTATTAGATGAGTTTATTATTGTTAAAGATGGATTTTGAGATAACTTATATGTTAGTACTTATATAATCATCCTTTAACTAATTTGGTGCTTAGTCATAGGGGGTTGTAGCCTCTTAACAAGTGGGTACTTGATAAATTTGAGGTTGTTGCTCTATGTTAGGTTGGTGCTCAAACAAATTTGATATAATTTATTAGAGGATAGTTTGTCAAATTTTTATTTCAATGGGTTTTATTCCCCATGGGGTTTTCCCACATATGTGATGAGTTATCTTAGTTCATGCTCATTTGATTGGTTCTTAATGCATTATTAGATCACTAAGTTATTTTGAATGATTCATGAATGTTTAAGGGTAATTAATTAAATTTTTTTGAATACTGATTCACCCCCTATCAAACATTGTATTTCCAACACAAAATTACAAAAAAAAAATTTTAATAATTAAGATGTCATGGTCATTCTTGAGATGGATAACGGTTTGGTTGTTATTTGATGTACCCATCCACATTGAAGGAATTGAATGTCACCAAGAAGCAAGAATAAAGGTAAAACATTAATTTCAATGCCTTTTTGATCCTTTGTATGGATGGGATAGTTGGAGGAGGGTTTTCAAATATTAATAAATGACTATTTTAAACCTTAATAATGTTTTAATTTCTTAAAATGACTTTAATAATCTCAAATATGAATTCTTGACCATTTATATTCTCATAAACACTTTTTAAAATCTTTTAATTTGTTTATGACCTTGGACACAATGGATAAGTGATGCAACAAGTCTATACAATGATTTCATGACACTATGGAATTACCTAGACTCTTTTTGTAGGTATTCACCCTTGAAAAACAATTCACATATGCAATTGTCAAATAGGCCTTACTAGGACATCATGACTTTAAGATGACACATTAAACCTTCTAACCAAGATATTGTATTGGAGATCCACTTGAGCCAATTTTTAAGACACATTTCTCATGGAATCATCCTTAAATAGATAATAATTCAAACATGAACCTATTCAAGACCTTTGTCAAATATTTTACATTGGTAGACATCCATGTAGGCTCTAATAGAGCAAACTAGGAATCATTGGTTATGTAATGGAGCTTTGAAAAGGTTGCAACTACTTCAAATATGAATTTTGATACACTCCTTAATGAAAAAACATAAAAATAGACCTTTTACCATGCTAACACCAACCTAAAATCTAAAATATGCCTATTGGGTCTCAATGAATAACAATCTACTTAGGAAACATGAACAATCTTAAACATACCTAATTCTAGGCCATAATAGTCATCATGAAGGTGATATGAAACTCACACTCAACTAATTTTTGTAGATAATACCATTCTCCAAGTGTGTAAGTGTCTAAGAGACCAAGGGTGGATATGATATCCAACATTCTAGAGATCTCCAAGGGGTGTTTTCCTACCTAAACACCAAGACTAGTTGCCTTATCAAATCATTTAAGCATGGACTCAATAAAAAAACTATCTAAAAGTGACACTCTACTAGACTAGCCTTAGAAAGACTAAAAATGCCTCCAAAATAAAAAATAAATAAGTGTTAAAGTAGGTATTTCATGCATTTTCTCACATTTTCTAGTGTATTAGCTAACTATTTCATCATCTAGTGAGTTTATCCTATGTGAGGATTTATACCACATTGGCCAATTAGGCTAGTTCAGTATTTCACCTTGCCTATTTATGCAAGAGATTTCATATTGTACTAGCATGATTCATTCTAAATAATAAATGTTTTTACTTATTTTTGCATATCATATATGTAGCTTCCTTGAGTGATGTTTTGCTAACACTTCATATTCTTGGTTTGGATTGCTTTTACCATTCTTAACATGGTACCAAAGCCCTAAAGAAATTGTAACCATCCATTAGCTTGTAATTTTTAGATAATTTTATTCTACTTCTTTTATCACTGCTTCTTTCCTTATCGTGAAGATAAAGTGTAGAAGAGAGGCATGTGAGGAGATCTTGGTGCCCTTTTTCAAGACTTTTTAAATATTTCATTATTTTTGAAGCTTTTTATTTCAAGATTCACATGGAGATCCAAAAAAAGCTGAGTGTGGAATCCTTATTTTTATTCTTCCAAAGATTGGCATCATTGACTATGATATGCTTCAGTCAAGCATTGTAATCTATAAAGGTGTCATATTTTTCTACTGTGGCATCCTTGATTAGCAACCAAAGAATTTTTAGATAAGGTGTTACATCTACCAAGGAAGAATAAAGATCTACTAAAGTAAACCACAAAAGGAGGCATTATTTTTTTTATATATTATTAAGGAGGTATCATCTCTCAAAAAGGAAGAATCATTTTTGTCTTATTTCAAATTTTATATATATATATATATATATATAAACTATGTGTTGAATTTTTCTGGACAGAGGCATTATTTTTCTATTTTAGATTTGTTATGTTGTAGAGATCAAGAGTATTGAATAATGTGTTGGAATAAAATTTGGAATTAAAATTTGCAAAGGGAATCATCTTCCATGCTAAGTCACTTTGGTCTAAGCTTCCTTTCTTGTTACATTTTCAAGTTTGGTGGATTATTGCCCAATATATTTACATTTTTTATGGTGAAAATTCCTTCTTGATCTGTGTAAGATTCTTTTTAGTCTATGGTTTGGAGATATGGGGAAGTTTTTTGGCTACTATGTGGAGTTTTTGATCAACATGGAAGGAATTAGAGATGAGGCATTATGATATATAATTTTTTCCTTCATTGACATCTATTCTTTCTCTCTATGGTCTACACTTAGTGAGATTAGAGGTTTATGCATTTAAACTACTTTGAGACCTACATTGGCAAGGAGAGAAGGTTATTGCATTGGAAGAAGAATCTCATATGCCAACTCTAATGCATTAAGTTTACCCAAGATTATGTGGAAATTTTTATACATTCTTTTTTTCAAATTAAACTCCTTCATTTACTTCCTCCACTAGCTATAATTCAATTGTTATTCTCTTAAAAAAACTAGTTGTCCATTCATTTTTTTCTTTTATAAGCTAATTTTTTGCCTCAATAGGAAGCATAGTTCACTTTTGCAAGAATAATGTTAACTAGGAGGATCTTTTTTCATGTTGATAGGCATTTTTGAGTCTATGGTTTAATTCTAGTTCCAACAAGTGGTTGGATGACTATGTTCTTATCTGAATTGGTCACAAAAACTAGTTTTAAGTGATGTTTTTATTGTTTTGACCAATTTTATGAAAAATCATAATGCTTGTAACTTTTGAACTGTAACTTAGATTTGAATTATTTTTTTTCAAAATTGCATGGTTTTTTATTTTATATCCATTGGTTTCATTCATTTTTAAAAACACACTACTTTTATAAAGTGCCAAATTGGGGTAGGGTTTTCTATAATATAATTTTTTGGGGTTTTGTCTCAATGCTAATTTTGTACACCCTTTTTACATTCTTTTTTCTCTTTATTGATTAGTTATCATGGATTATACTTCTAGTGTTGACTATTATGAGCTTTTAACTACACATAATTACCACACATGGATACCTCAAATGGAAACAATCACAAAGCACAAAGGATTATGGTCCCTAATGAGCAAAACATAACCAAAATTCACACAAGGATTTAAATTTTTTTAGCACCAATGTAAGTTTGAAGAGTGTATAGGATTTATTGGGGTTATGTGAGTGATAGTATTTTGTTTCATTTTTATGGGTGTGATTCTCCATTCAAAATGTGGACTAAGTTAAAGGGTTTGTTTGGGAAAAGAGATCACTTGAGAGCTATGCATCTTGAAGTGGAGTTTACTTCACTAGATCTAGATGAATTTACCTCCATTGTAGACTACCTCACTAATTTTAAGCATTTTTGACATAATTGAAGGGGAGTGAATGAGATAAAAAGGATGAAGAGTGTGTGTACTTGATATTGTCTAAGTTGAGTGGCCCATTATAAATATTTTTTTCTACCTTTTTCTCTAGTATGGATGCCATAGCTGTGGAATTCAAAATGTCATATCTAGAGTTGTTTTATGAGAGACTTACTAGTGAGGAATCCAAATTGTCTCACCTTGAGTCTTACACCTCTCAAAAAGCATTAGTGGTCTCACATCCTAAGACTAAGGAAAAAACTAAGAGTAAGAAGGAGAACACTCCTCCACCTCAAAATGCACCTAATGACAACACTACTACATCTCGAATCAAACCATCTTCCAAATCCAAGAATAAGTCTAGCCTATCTTGCTCCTATTATAGGGGGACTAGTCATGAAGAGTCTATGTGTTTCAAGAAAATTCAAGCCTTATATGATTCCATTAGGAAACACAATATTTATATCTCCACTCCTCCATTTCATGAGTATGGGAAAGCACTTAATGTTGTTGAGAGATCAATATTACCTGTCTCAAATAGTTGGGTTCTAGATTTTGGTGCTTCACACCATATGACTTCTACTAAGGAGTCCTTTGTATATCTTGGTCTGAATTCTACTTCCAACATTGAGGTTAGATATTCTTCCTTCATTTATATTAACGAGAAGGGTGACATATAACTAGATGTTGGACACATCAATGATTCATTACATGTTCAAGACATCACCACCAATCTTCTTTTAATTTATCATATTTATCATTTTAGTCTGGGTAATACAATAACTTTCACACCATAGGGTGATGAATTTTGAGATTTGTTAGAGTGTTTTATTATTTTTAGAATATTGGAGTTATATTCCTATATAATAAAAGGGCTAAGTAATGTAAATCAGTAAGTAAATATGCAAGAATTAACGTACTAATTTGTGTAAATAGATTGTATTTTTTCCTTTTCTAAATATAGTAGGAACTGAGAGAGATTAGAACTTAGCTTATTTCGGCTGATCTAAACTAAGACAAGGTCTAATACTAGAGGATTAGGACTGATAAATAGTTGTAAATAGGTCTATATACTTCATTTCTTGATTAGATAGGAGTGTCAAAAATAGGATACCTTATTATTCAGTGCTATAGTCTTATTTTGGTGTTATTATCCTAAGGCTAAATGCTTTTTAGGTTCTGTTTAGAATGCCTATGTTACCCTATAACTAAAATTTTAGGGTCTAAGACCTTGTGGAGCTCACTATGTGCTTGTTTTAATATTCAAAACTTCTAGGAGATCCTAATGCTTGAACTTGAATGCAAAGTTAGGAAAGAGAAAGAAGGGGTTAATGTGTAAAGGATACTCTAGATGCACTTCACACCCCTTGTGTTGGCACACTACCTATATACCAATACTCTAAAGAGGGATCAAGCTAATGTAGTTCTCCCATTAAAGTTCTTGGTGAAAATTTATGTATGATCAATGCAACTAGAAAGTAAAATTATATGTGCTTCAACTGGCTAGGGACTAGTGCAATGACTTGAATAGGCTTTGAATAATATAAGAAGGCTATATGCAAAGAATAAACAATATTACTTGAGTGTACTTTCTTGTATTCTTATATTTCTCTTGAAAATGAGTTCCAACCCTTATAAATGGACTTGGAATGGTCTTTTATAGGGAAACAAATGATCATGGGTTAAATGAATTCATGTTAGATCGACAAGGGAAAAGATAAGGAATCGAAAGAATCTGACCATTAGGACCAAAAGTAAACTTGGACAATAGTGCCAAAAATAAGACATCCTAGGTTCTAGTGCTCCTATTTTATTTAGGCATTGTTGTCTTGAGGGAAAAAAACCTAAGGGGATGAAGCTTGGCTTAGAAGGGCTATCTGGGTCTAAAAAATCTAAGTCTAAAAAGCTTTAGATGCTTAGGAATCAGTGAAAGAAGTAGCCTAGAAGGGTTGTGTGAGCCAATAGGAGGACCTATGGATTAGGTGTCTTTACCATACTAAAGTTGTAAAAATTCACATTTTACATGACTACATTCCCCCCCCTTTATTCTAGTAATGTGATAAAGTGAAATACTAGGATAAAAGAAAATAAGAAGCATACCTAAACTTACCTATAAGGGTGACGCTCATGAAGCTATGTGATGTTGAATGTGCATAGAGAGAGCACACTATGAATTATAAATTATGTACGTGAACTAATATAAAACCTATTGTAATGTTAGAACATGCTAGATGATGTTGAGTGTGTGTTAAATCAAGAACAATATCACAAATAGAGATGAGTTCTCAATTCCCCAAAACATGGCTGAAGAATGCAAAGGCTAGTACTTTAGCTCCATCATCATCAAATATGTTAAGTTAACAAATCATGCATGTGTTAATCAATGTTTGGACTGTGTCTCTAATACCTATGAATATGAGGTTCAAGAATATAAAGGTTAGCTAGACCTTTGGCTCCATCATTTCCCTGTGAAGTGAAGCTATAAAGTGATAACACTATAGAATAGATGCCATATGAGATGGCTCATAGAGCCCATGGATGTTATGAAAAATTGATAATGTGGCATGGATGACCTGAATAAATACTATAAACTAGGCCATTCTTGGCCATTTTGAAAGATGAAGGTTAAGCTTGTATGAAAGCCTCTTTGAAACTAATGCAAAAATGCATATGTGAAAGCCAACTCAAGAAATCAAGTACTCAAAAAGATAAAATCATATGAAAGTTTAACTCAAATTTGATGCCAACCACCTATAGATGGAGTAAGGCACACAAATGTTGAGAATGCTTGGAATAAACTAGAATCAAAATGAAAAGAAGATCAATGTGCCATGCACATTTCTCCTAATCATTGATGTCTTGAATGTGGATTTTGATATGGAAGTTATGCTAATTACCTAATATAAAATAAAAGTGAGAGCCATCATGCCATGCATTAACCCATTGTATCTGAGAAAACTATACTGAAACTATTGAATCTGACTGATCAAGAAGTGCAAAAACTATCCCTAAATCAAACTTTTTACCTATTTCTATAAACCACGAGTGTTTTTATGTTTGGATAGGAGTCCCAAAATATGTAAACCCCTATGTTTGGTGATACTATCCATTTTTGGCACTATTTTTTGGTGTGAAAATTGACTGTTAATCTAAAATTGTCACTATTTTTTTGCTCTAGTTTGATCAATTTGACCTCTAGATTTTATACTAAGTGTTCTAAATGATACTATTTCAAATATTAGGAGGTTTGATATCTATGAAAAACCCTTTTTTATTTCCCAATTTTCTAAGGGTAGGAATGATTAACCTTTAATGACTACCCTATGAAGAAAAGAGTCCTGCAAGTGTATTAAATTGTATAGATATATGATATAGTATTGATATTGGATAAGATATCTTTGTATATAGCAATGTTTATTTTGATAGATTCTTAGATTAACATGGGTATGCCTAGATAGATATAACAATGTAAGAGCATGTGGATGATACTAAACTAGACTAGTAATGTTAGATATTAGTTTTTAGTTGTTAGTTTGTTAGTAAGCATAGAGGGATGGAGCATGGTATACATCATGGCATCCGAGAAGCAAGATAAATGCATGATTGGAATCATGGAATTACACATAGTGAGGAACAAACACATAAAAAAACATACAAAGTAATAATCATACAATGGTGGCTAAGGGGCCACACAAACAAGAGACATAGACACATGTCACTCAAACTAGAAGACAAGCATAAAAGGCATGTTCAAATGCCACATACACATACATGTGGAAGATGAAAAGTTCACACAAGGGACACAAGAATATGTAAGAGTAAAAAAAAAGGACATTGGTAGATGTCCTAAGGCACACACATGAATAGAAGCAAAGGATATTGATAGATATCCTAAGGTAAAAATAGAAGACAAGCAGGAACTAAAAAGTGCAATCACACAAGCTTTGATAAGCAAGGAATGAAAGAAAAAGTAAGAACTAGAAGATAAAAACACATCTACTAATCAAAGATAATGTTAAATTATGAAAAACATGTGTAGTACAAGATTAGGTATATTCTAAGAAATACACAAGTGCTAGGTACTAGTGAAATGTCAATGTATTAATCTATGTAATCTAGTAAGGAATGTGCATCAGTATGATAACTCTGAGTGTGTAGTGTAGGAATGACATAACCTAGATGGTATATTCATGTAGAATATGCTCCCATTGGTTATGTATATCAGTGTGTCTCTTGAATTTAGAAGTAGAAATGCCCCATCAATGGGTAGAGTGAAGCAATCAAAGAGCTGGATGTCATTATGCACACTCAAAAGAGATCAAGCGAAGAATGGTAATGTAGATAAATCAATAAATAATAGCATGAAATAACAAATGTAAGTCCTAACATGATAGTAGTAATGCAAACATAGATGATGCATACAATGAAAAAATGTTTTTGGTGTTTTTGTATTTTGAAGTGTTATATTGTTTTTGTATTTTTGGAAATATTTGAACTATGTATAATCAATAAGGAGATAATATGTATAATCAATGTTGGAAAGAAATTATTTACAAGCAATGCATAGAAATAACATACTATACATATAATATGCATAGATGAATTATTTTCATTGGATTTTTGAGTTTTTATCTGTCAACTGAGGCTAGATTATACACTTTAGGGTTAAGATTTTTATTAATGATGTAAGGACCTAGCCAATTTGGTTTGAATTTTCCTTTGGTTTATTCTTTGGCATTAACATTATGAAGGTTCTCTTTAAGAACAAGATCATTAACTTTGAATTCTATGATGTGCACTCAATTATTGTAGGATCATTGGATATGTTTTTAGTAGATTCTAAGGTGTTCTATAGCTTGAATACACATATGATCTAACTATTCAAGCTAGTGTAGATGTTTTTCATGATACTGCTCATTAGTGAGAATACCTTTAAGGGAAACATGAAGAGATGGAATTTCTAATTCCAATGGTAGAACTGCTTCTATGTCATAAATGAGTGAATTAGGGGTAGTCCCTGTGGGCATATGAATGTTGGTATGGTAGGCCCATAGTGCAAAAACTAGTTGATTGTGCCAATCATCACAAAATTTGGTTACTAGTTTGCTCAAATTGTACCACTAATAAAACCACTAATTTGAATTTTCCTTTGGTTTATTCTTTGGCATTAACATTATGAAGGTTCTCTTTAAGAACAAGATTATTAAATTTGAATTCTATGATGTGCACTCACTTATTGTAGGATCATTGGATATGTTTTTAGTAGATTCTAAGGTGTTCTATAGCTTGAATGCACGTATGATCTAACTATTCAAGCTAGTGTAGATGCTTTTCATGATACTGGTCATTACTGAGAATAACTTTAAGGGAAACATGAAGAGATCGAATTTCTAATTCCAATGGTAGAACTGCTTCCATGCCATAAATGATTGAATTAGGGGTAGTCCCTGTGGGTATATGAATGTTGGTATGGTAGGCCCATAGTGCAAAAACTAGTTGATTGTGCCAATCATCACCAAATTTGGTTACTATTTGCTCAAAATGATAATAATTATTTTATTAGTGGTTTCTAATTGACCATTTCCTTATGGGCAATATGGAGTGGAGAATGTGTGTTTAATTTTGTATTTGGTACAAATCTATTTGATATTTTTACTCTTGAATGATGTTCTATTATAAAAAATAATGGCTACAGGTTGGTTGAAGCATGAAAGAATATGAGTCATGATAAAACTACAAATGTCTTTGCTTGTGGTAGATTGAAGTGAAACAACTTCCAACCATTTGGTAAAGTATTCTTTAGCTGTGATTATGAACTTATGTCCATCAATGGACTTAGGGTTGATTTTTCTAATGAGGTCAAATCCCTATAACATGAATGACCATGGAGAGATAATAAGTTGTAATTATTGCGATGGTCCATGTTATAAGTCATTGTGTTGTTGACATTTATCACATAGCTTTGCATATTATAAACATTCATCTTCTATAGTAGGCCAATAGTACCCTTGCCAGAGGAGTTTGTATGGCATGGATTTTCCACTTAAATGACCACTACACTCACTATCATGTATTTAAGTGAGATCAATTTTGGCTTCTATCAAGGAAAATCACCGTAGCAAGTATCCATCAAAAGATCAATTAAAAATTTCTCAGTAAATGATTACATAACAAAGTAATTGTTTTTGTAATTTAAATTTATCATTTTCGGAGAAAGTGTCTAGTGTAATAGATTTATTGAGAAAATTATAAATGTTAGTGAACCATTCTGTGGTTGTAGAGCTTCATGTAGTAGCTAAAATGGAAAGAGAAATCAAATCTGTGTTGGATATTGATGGTGATTGTAATCATTTAATTGTAAAAATTGCTTGATCATTATTGATACTAATGAGGATGAGTAATTTGGTGTTGGCCATTTCATATGCATGTCTATTATCTTTTTGTGTAATGCCTTGAATGGAAAATAATTGAGTTGGATGATAGACACTGTACCATGTTGTGGTATGGGATAAGGTGTTCTTTTGTTTGATAAACATTATTGACTTGGCTGACCATGAGTTGGGAATCACTGAAGATTTGAAGAGATTTTATTTGGAGGGATTTTGTAGTGAACAATCCTATGATAAGTGATTCATATTTTACTATGTTATTGGTGTATTAAGAACTTAATCAGTATGCTATGGGAATTATATGGATAGAAGGATCAATAAAGACAATACCTACCCTTGTACTAGATGCACATTGAGACACATCAAAGAACATTGTCTAGGTATCCAAATGAGTAGAGTAGGTAGTGAAATCATCTCTAAATGTGTCACTTAAATGTTTAGTATCTAATAGTGGTGATGCTGCTAGATGGTTTGCATTGATTTGGCCCTTTATCAATTTTTGGAAGACTATTTTATAGCCAAATTCTATTAATAAAATAACCCATTTGGTAATACAACTAGAAATATGTGATTTGTCTAGTAGGAATTTTAAGGGGTATACTTTTTTTTTAACACGAGTCTCATTATTTACCATTTAATGTCATATTTTTTGTGTGGAAAAAACTAATGCTAGACATAATTTTTCTATTAGGGAATAGTTTAAAAAAAAAAAGAATCAACCAATGTGTGAATGATCTTTTGATGAGATATAAATTAAGAAAGGCTTGTTTGGGATTGGTGGTACTAAAATAAGTGGATTAAGGAGATATTTCTTGATTTTGTTGAAGCTATTTTGACAAGCTTGATCCTAAATAAAAAAATTATCTTTCTTTAGTAAGTGAGTGAAGGATTGAGTTTTATTAGAAAACTAGTCTATGAAATGATAGATTTCTTGAATCTTTCCTTGGAGGGATTGGAGTTGTTTTAAGTTGGTAGGAGGTGGCATATCAATAATTGTGTTGACTTTCTTAAAATCAACTTCTATGCCCCACTGAGATATGATGAAGCCTAGGAGTTTGCCTAACATGACTCTGAACATGCATTTTTTTGGGTTTAATCAAACATCGTATTGTTTAAGTCATGTAAAAATATTTTGTACATCTATAGCATGATGCTATCATTGTTTGGATTTAGCTAGTGTATCATCAACATAATCCTTGATAGTGTGGTGAATTAAGTCATGAAAAATGTGCATCCTAGTTATTAATATGTGGATCTAGAATTTTTTAATCTAAAAGGCATGACAATGTAACAAAATATACCCCATGGTGTTGTAACATATGTTTTTTCTTGATCTTCTTCAACAATTTTGATTTGATTGTAACTAACAAAACCATCCATAAATGATATCATTTTGTATCTAGTGGTAGAATCTACTATCATGTCAATATTTGGTAAAGGAAAATCATCTTTGGGGCAATATTTATTTAAATCTCATAAATTAGAACAACATCAAATTTTTCCATTAGGTTTAAAGAAATAGGAAAGAATAATAACTATTGATTGCACTTATGAATAATGATCAAAATGATCTTGTATATATAAGTGGATCTTACCCTAAATCCTTTCAAGAATGTCTTCTATACGAGGTCGACCCAATGTGTTTTTGAGGACAATTTACCAAGTCTAAGCTATGTTAGCCAAAGGGATAACAAGCTAAGAAATTAAATAATACCCCTAAACTATTCTAGGTCGACCTAGTCGACCCAGTATAACCGACAATCCAAAAGGAGTTTAAGATAAGAAGAGGATGAATGGAAAGAGGAAAATATTGGAGAAATAACTTAGGAAGCTAGTTGAGAAAATGTAGACCAGGCAAAGAAAAATTAACTAACCAAAGTGGTAGGTAGCTTTCATATTCTTATCTCTATATAGGAACTTCTAGTATGCCGGTGGTTTCCTCAGGGAGATTCTTCTAATCATAAATTATAACTATCTTTGAGAATTAATTTTCCAATACCTAATACAATTAAGAAACTAATAAGATCAACACAAGATAGGGGTGATGGTGGAGAATTGGAATGTTAATTAATATGTGAATTTATATTATTGATTAGTAATATTATTAATTGTTATGGAATGGTTTATATGAAAATTTGATGTTTATTGATTAGAAAAATTGAATTATTTTGTATATAATGGAATTGGGAGTTTTTTCAAGAAAATATTTTTTACAATCTTAAAGAAGAATGTAATTAAATGTAAATTATGATATTATTAATGAAATTAATAAAATCATTAATGAATGTAGTATATAACGGATTTAAGAAAAATATTTTTAAATTGATATGATATTTTTCATACTTATAACTACACCTTATGATATTTTTCATACTTATGATATTTAAATTTATTGGTTTTAAACTTTAATATTTTTCTCTATTTTATTTGTTTTAGATTTTGATGTTCAAATTATGGTTAATAACAATACTCCTTACAACAAGGACAAATGTAAATGATGTCAATGAATATAATCTAGTATTAAAGCAAATATTATTTGATTATGTAAACACTTTAGTGTATAAGAAATGCAATGATTATATAAACAAATATATGAGACAATTAAAGTTTCCACAATCTACATAATAAAGGAGTCATATAGACGATGGAAAAATGATTGGTAAAACAAAAACAAACATGAAATTGAGTATCTCATATTTTGAATGTCATTATTTATCAAATGTAAACCAATAAAAAATATGTTAAAATATAATTAATATTAAATAATGTTAATTTTAGATGATCAATTAATAATACATCCTTAGATTTTTATTTTTTTGTAGAGTAAAGAAAAAAAATCAT